>CM060948.1:317643767-317806267 GCA_030765055.1 Mantis religiosa
GTGTAGCACATTAAATTACCTCTTATTTATCATATATCAATACATGTTACAACACTTTAATCAACATTTTCCTCTTCCTTTATTTTCCTTTTTATGACTTTAGGATTTATTCTCCTTATGAACACATTCTATCTTTTCATTGCTACAGATGACTGGTTCATCTGTCTTAAATAGAGCAATTACTTCATATAAATATTTTCACTCTGTAAAAACCTTAATGCTAATAATAAATCGGCGTAACCCAACGTTGATCGACATATCAGCGTGTGGGCGCACAAAAGGTATGTAGTTATTAGTTATTATGCTTTAGCAGATATTCGACAAGTTTTAATAAATTTCAACGTCCTCTTTTAAAACACTTTTAAGTAACCTTTTATTACATGTAATCAGATATATAATTTTTCACTTTAAATAACTGGGAATTATAATCAGTTGTACTAATATTTAACTTTCTTTACTTGTAATTAGGTATTCTTGGCAAGTAACGTAAAATCATGATTATATATTATCATAGCCTCTATATATATTTTACATAACTATACAGACTCTAGTAACCTTCTTTACTGTATTATAATATACTCCCCGTAGGGGAAGGGATCCGTCCCTTTTAGCTGCCAAAGTGCGGGCGCTACGGACCCCTAGCACTCGTGGTACCTCTGACGTTACTAGAAGGTACTCCGGGCCGAACAGCCGAGCCCCTCCTTCGGGAGTTGTTCGGATGGGTAGGTCTCGGAGGGGCAGTGGTTCCCGATACCCGTGGGAGATTGGGTAGGTCTGCGGACCGGGTTGAGGGAAGCCATAAGTTTCCGGGTACTAGCCTGCTCAGCTAGTAGAAGGTGTGCTAGATCGCCAGGCGGCCCCACCGAGGTCTAATCGGTAGTCTTCCCTTCGGGGTTGGCGCGCGTAAGTGGCGTATCCACTTCCGTCCCGTCTTGAGTACAAGCGGGGGGCCAGTTTAGGTAAACTAGGTACTGGCCTAATGGAAAAACCCACGGAGAGTCTTTCTCCCTGGGCGAAAGAGACCCGGGTCTCGTTCCTACGGGGACGGGGCTAATGGGAGTAGACTCTCTGCACTCAGATGTATTATAATATACTAAATATATCTAAATTCCGTTGGCCTAATGCTACTACGCAGCATTACGTGACTGTAAAACCAATGCAGAATTAGTTTACAATTAAAATAGACGCAATGAATTTTAGTTTCTCACTATTTAATGCACTGAGATTTTACTGAAAAGTCAAGATAATGTGAGGGCTTTGAGGACTATGTCCTTTTGAACCTGTGCCGCCGAAGAAGAGCGTCCAGAGATGAAGCGAGAGAAGACATAGGCCGACCTGGTGAAGGAGAAGGTCTCTACCATTTATAGATTGATTATCTGGTGACATCTCTAGTTCAACAGGCAATTGGAGACCCCCTCCATGGAGTTTGAACTCGGAGAACGCACCCCCGAGGGCGAAGGTTTATAGAACGCAAATTCCCTGACATGTGGCTCCGAGACAGCCATCGTCCCGGGCAAATCCTGAAAGGTCCAATCGTATGAAGTGAAAAGGAGAGAAAGGAAAACTGGGGAATATAATGAACTTTCCCACCATTCGCTCACAACCTGAGGAAATACTTGGAAAAAGAACCCCTGGAGACAATGGTCGGCCAAGGTAATGAATCCACGACCTGCCGAATGGTCACTTAGTTTTTACTCAAAATGTTCACTGTATCTTTTGGCAACTGCAGTTTCAGTCTTCAGAAGTACAGTAGTAGCCCGAAATAGAACGCTCCGAAATACTGTGGATTCGGATTTAACGCGAGTAAAAGTATGTCCCCGTTAAAAAAATACTGTAGTTAATGATTTTATTTTATTTGGAAAGCTGCGACAAAAATATTCCGCAATCACAGGTTCTGCTGTATAATTGTCACTAGATACCACCCGTGTTTGTTGACACCGGCCAAAGCATTCCAAGAAAGCAAACGATATGTATTGTCGCGGTAACGGGCATTAAAGTTTCGGCGCAAATAGATAATAGATGGATAGCTTTCACGTAGATATCGAACTTGTGTAAACAGATAACGCCGGCAAGCAAGATAACTGAGGCAAAGGCCTCGCCAGCGTAGATTAAGTTGCGTTTCTCGATGGTGATTAGAATGTTCGAATTATGTAATTAGATGCCTTGTTTTCCAGAAACTTCTAGTGATTGACAGAACAGTCTGGTAATCATGATTGGAGATATAAAAGGGATTGTGACACGCCAGTAGGACAGTTGTAGTTGTGAAACAGTTGTTGTAAACAAGAGTGAGTAAGCAGTAGTTGTGTAAAAAGAGTGCTGTTGTAACGAGAGCTAATGTAAACAGCTGTCACAGTTTGTTATTGTCATCGACCTTGGTAGACTGATGGTGTATGTAACGTAATGCTGCTGTAATCTATGAGTATTTCTACGAAAATAAAGGAGAGTTTTAATTTCTGCAACACGGCCTTTTAATTCTACGAACCCACAAAGTTACAGTATAATATTGCTGAATGAATTCATGCACTGCAAGTGAGGAGGGAATAGGGAAGGTAGTGATGTCAACTTCATCTGAAGCACAGTCCTTGTAAATTAACAATTTTTCCCACACATTGATCATTACATAACTTAATTATATTATCAGTGTACTTTGTAAATTAGGATCCAAAGCAATGCACAATCAGTCGAGAAATTGCTTCAAATTTACAAGCATACATGGAGAAACAAGCTAACAGCAAAGAACTGGTTACATCAGATTTCTCTTTCTCAAAAATATTCGAAAAGCTTAAGTACATATCAGTTAACATGGGAGTATCTGAGAGAACAGTGAAAGGTGTTAAAGAACGCAAATAAAATGTAAATCAGAGCATATCTTTGGAACTCCGGGTAAAAGGCGCAATGTTCCGAAATTTGTAATAGATCTAGACAACTTCGACAAATGTATCGTTAGGAGGACTCAAAATGTTCAGCAGAAAAGTGCTCCAACAACAGCTAAATAACTTGTTACAGGCGCAGCTCTGGTCATATTTATTAGGTGACTCGGAGAATTGGCTAATCTAAATTCGCAAAATCATTATTACTGTCATGTGATCAAAACGACCAGTTTAAAGTAAGCTAATTAAGAAACATAAGCGTACAAATTCAGAATAGGGATGACATTAAGCGGTTGATAAACGTTGAGTGGGAGGTTTTTTTTTTTTTGTAATTTACGTCCTCCAACGTTATGTCATATCGGACGATGAATGGAGTGGATGAAATGATGCTCAAATGAGTCCGGGGTCCATGGAGCTTAGTGTTACCCGACATTTGTCTTACAGGATAAGGGAAAACCCTGGAAAAAACCTTATCCAGGTAACTCACCTGACCGAGATTCGAACTCGGCACCTCTTGAACGCGAGACAGACATGCTACCACCACGCTACCAAGGCGGCCACCTTCAGTGGGAGGGAAAACAGAAAAGTTATTTACAACACCACAATATAAAATAAAAGAAAATTGCTGCTGCTTACTGGTTCACTTATTAGTTAATTATAATAAGGCTCAGCTTACTGCTTATATATGAAGTCGATTTTTCTGTCTTTCATCCTCGAGAAAGCATGTATGATGTCTTAATAGGATGGGCGAGTTTTCATCAGTTCAATGAGCATGTGCTTGTGAATGGAAACAATAGCCAATGATGTTAATCTGCTATTGCCTAAGCTGTTTTGGAGATAATTCTTTATTCTGTTTAAGCACGAAAAACTTCGTTCTGCAGAGCAACTAGTGGACGATATTGTAAGAACCATGCTAAACAGTTTGTATGCATCAGTCGAGAAGTAATTCATATTAAAGACTTCAATAATGCTTTATGATTAACACCTATATTAGCCTTATCTTTGTAAATTAATGTAAATTCGTTCTTTAGTCTTTTGGGTAGCACAGCTTTAAATTATTCAAAGATCGAAGGGGAATACTTTAGAGTACTGTTAAAGTTTGAACTGTAAGGAAGCTTTATGAATTTTAAAAAATAGGGACCTCAGGTTTTGTTTGTACTGATCTGGACTTCAAACAAAATAACATATAATCTAATGACAATGTTTGCCAATGGTAGAGATGTGAGCAATATTCTCACTTTGATACACTTGTTGATTCTTTTTTAATTTATAAGAAATTCCAAAAAGCTCTCTATAGCATACCTCAACTATAGCATACCTTCAGTGACCAGTGCTGCTTTTGTTTCTTCTTAGAAGAATAAAATATTAGTAACTAGGCATACAGTAAAGGACAAAACACAAATGGGGCACTTGGAAGCTGCATGCCTTATATGTATGTTTAGCCAATTATTATATGCAACAACGGTGCATGGTAATGCCTTAAGTATTAAAGTAAAACAATAGTTCAATATGCTGACGACACAAATATACTAACTGAAAGCAATGCAGTTGAAGAGCTACCAATCTTATCGAGCAGAATGTTCCATAATATTTCTAAAAGGTTCTGCAATAATAATTTAATCGTAAACTTGGATAAGACACAGGTAATTCATTTTCAGTTTTCTCAGAATAAGTCTTCTGTATAATCACAATTAATATGTAATAATAAAGTAATTAGGTATGTAAATACTACTACTAAATTTCTTGGTCTTTGGATACAGAGTAACCTAAAATGGGAGACACATGTTGATCTAATTAAAAAACTTAGTATAATTTCTTATAATTTCAGAGAACTGGTACACATAGTTGACATAAAATCTTTCAGAAGCATGTATTTTGCGTGTGCTCACTCTATTTTAAAATATGGCATAACATTATGGGGTAACTCATCACATTGTAAATCATTATTCATAATGCAAAAACGGATTCTAAGAATACTTGGAGAAGTTAAATCAACATCTACGTGCACACCGTTACTTAAAATATTTAAAATCTTACCTATCCTATGTACTTTCATTTTTGAAATTTTAAAATTTACATAGACAAATTTAATGAAAGGAAATGGCCACTATACCTCTAATGACACAGTTCATAACCATAATACTAGACAGAGAATGGACATTCATGTGAATATAAGTAGCAGAAGAGCTCATCTAAACAGTGTAATAAACCTAGAAATCACGTTTTTTAATAAACTGCCTATAGCCAATAAAGCCACTTACAATTTTTCAGCATTTAGTTAAAAGTCAGTTTTGGTATACTTGCTAGACCACTGTTGTTAGTGAATTTATGGAAAGTTTATAATATTGTTACATTTCTGAATTAATTGTGTATATTATACAATTCTTGAGATATCTTTATAAAACATTATTTTGTACAAACACTGACTTGTCCTTATTGGATGTGACTTGTTAATTTACAAGTATAGCTAATTGTACTGTAAATTCACAATTTGACGTGTCTTATATTACACATGTACAATGTCTGATTTACAAGATGAATAAATTATCTATTACAAATGCATTAAATATGTACCGATGTAAATGTTTATTGCAATATTTTTAAACGAGTCTAAACAGCCCAATCTTCTGCAATTTCCTTAATTAAAAAAAGGAAACCAACTAAATTAGTTACTACAATGACTAATGCAACCATTGCAAATGCAGGGTACTCAATCAGTACAATGGGAATAATTTCTAAAAAGGTGATTTACTCAACTGGCAAAGGAGAAATGTCAAAACAATGTTCTGTTTTTGAGAGATATCTCACTGTCATTGTCATTATCGTGTACAAATCATCAACCTTGAGCTTCTTGTTTCAGTAATCTATCCCTTTTTCCAATAATTATCAATTATTTTGATCATTTAGTTAAACAAAACAAAACCCACCATTAACAGAGCACTTCTCTTATTAAATATTCTCTTATTAAATAATTTCTGTAATTATAGGAACTATATAGTAATATAGTTAATTTTCTGAAGCATGATCAATACTGGATGTCTATACATTTGTATTGGAATGGGCAGGAAGGAATATCAGAGCGGTACGCTTGAAGGGTAATGACTCGTTTGATGGAGAATGTAGAAATGAGGAATTTGACAAGAAGGGCACTAATAAGATGGAGGGAAAATAATGGAAGGGTCCAGAGGGAAGAAATGATGCAAATTAAGGAGGCATATAAACTGTTGGTTTGAATTAAAGAAATAAAAATGGGTGCATGTGAAATTGAATCTAAAATAATTTTGGCAGGGGTTACAAAATATGGCAGGTAGTCAGAAAGTGTACAAAGAAAAAAGTTAAAGATCATTAAGTAAACCGAGGGATTCATTTTAGTCAACTTTTTGAAAGAGAGGAGAGGATTGCACCGAAATGGTATATTGAGTTGACTTGTGATTATATACAATTAGATGAGTTGGACAGACCATTTTCAAATGAGCTGGTGTTAAAACAGGTGGAAGGTTTTAAAAATAAAAAGGCAGTACAGACAGATGGCTTGCCAGTAGAATTCCTTCAGGTTTGGTGTGAGTTAGAGGCAGATAGAAGTGCATGGTTAAGCTAATAAATGGTATGAAGGAGAATAAATTAATACCAAGAGAGGCTATAAGTCAGCCTATACAATAAAGGGAAAGAAAATGAAGGAGAACTATAGAGGGATATCATTATTATTATTTTTGTTTGTTTTTTACATCCTTTAACTTTGTAGGTCATATCGGACAATGACTGGAATGGCTGAAATGATGCTCAAATGGGCCTAGGATCCCTGGAGCTTAGTTACCCAACATTCGTATTAGGATAAGGTTAAACGTCGCAAAAAACCTTATCCAGGTAACTCAATCTGACTGAGATTTGAACTCGGAACCTCTTGAAGGTGAGGCAGACATGCTACCATCTACGCTACCGAGGTGGGCGATATCATTATCATGAAATGTGGGAAAAACCTTTACCAGAATACTGGTGGAAAGCATAGAAACCTGGACAGAGATTAACCAACAATTATCTCCATTTCAATTGGGTTTTAGGAAAGGGAGACAAACAATGGACAACATATGACTATTAAAACACTAGCTGACAAATATTTACAAGTGAAAAGAGGAAGGCTGTATCAGCTATTCATAGATTTTGAGAGGGCATATGATAAAATAAAAAGCAAAGCTTTGCGGTATAAGCCGAGGCTCAAAGGGCTAAGTTAAGAGGTGGTAGAACTATTAACTGAACTGTCAGCCTAATACGTTTTGCATCAAATATGGGGAAGAAAACTGCTGAGGTGAATCTGGAAATAGGCCTTAGACAAGAACGTAAATTGATACCTAATTTGTTTAATCTATTTACAGATGACATCATGGATAGTCTAAGTTCAGCAAATAAACACATGCCAGTTATAGAATACAGGGAAATCCCAGGCCTGTTATATGTATAAGGGCAGATAAAATATGAACAGGAATTTTAATATAACGCTGCTGTTGTTAATAATTTTGAAGAGAGACTGTCAGTATGTTGTTGAGGGTACCTTGGGAGGGGGTATTGTGCGCTCAGGCTTGGTGGAGAATAGGGCTGCATCAGTACACCACGAGTGAGTAAGAGACACAGCGGAGAACAGGGATGCATCAGTACACCATGAGTGAGTAAGAGATGCACACGTCTGTTGCGCAACGCATCACATCATCACATTTTTTTGCAAAAAAGGCGCCAAACCATTGGAAAATTTGAGACTGATCCGCACACACTTTGGGGAAGAAACACTTTCGTGTTTGAGTGGGCTAACATTTTTGTGGCGGGAAGAGAAGCTGTAGGCAATGAACCTCATAGTAGGAGATCGCGGACAAGCAGACAACACTGCAGACATTGTTTCCATTCGTGACATTATTGAAGATTGGTGCATAAAATGATCCAAAATTGTTTTTTACCTAGGAATACATTATAGAAGTGTATAATCATCCAAGATGAACTCCATTACAGAAAATTGTCTGCCAGGTAGGTTCCTTGTCCCTCAACCAGGAATAAAATACATGTCGCCAGGAAGTTTGTCAGAGACACCTGCATTGCTACGAGGAGGGAAAAGAGTTCTTGAATCGCATTGTGATTGGTGATGAAACGTGGGTACATCATTACACCCCTGAGTCAAAGCAAGCAATCATGGAATGGCAGTGATGAGACAAAGCAGGTCTGGTCAAGTTCAGAACATGCCTATCTGATGGAAGAGTGCTTACAAACATTTTCCGGAACCCTGCAGGGATTTTGCTGGTGGATTTTCTAAACAGACGAAGGACAATTACTGCACCATATTACCGTCACATTTTGGATGACGCAAAAGCTGCATATCGCAACAAGCGACGCCAACAACCGATCTGAAATACCATTCTTCTCCATGACTTTGCAAGGCCACATACTGTCACTTTAACACGGGAAAAACTGGAGAAAAAGGATGGAACACCTCTGGAGCGTACTCCTTACAGTCCAGATTTATCGTCCTATGACTACCATTTGTTTGTACCACTCAAACAAGACCTAGGAGGACAGCATTTTGAACAAGACGTAAGTGGAGAAGGGTTCTTGCACAACTGGCTCCACACACGTCCTCCTTCTTTCTATAAAGATGGATTCAAAAACTTCCCAATTCAATGGAGCAAATGTGTATTGAAGGCAGCACACTATGGAGAACAGTTATATATATATGAGCATTTTTGTTGTTTGACAAAAATAAATTTAAAACGAATAAGTCCCGTTTAAATTTGATCTGCCGTTGTAGATGATTTAATGGCAGGGTTAGTAAGTGAAATTGGTGTTTGACTCATGCAGTAAATGAGATAGAGATACTGCAAGGTATGGGGTCTTAAAGTGAATTAAAATAAAACTAATACAACAGTATTTAAAAAAGAAAACAAATTGAAAAAATCTGAAAAACGGGCCATGGTAGGCAAAGAAATTCAAGTAGTTCAGGAGTACGCTTATTTGATATTCAAACTAAGCAGGAAAGGGGATTGGGAGCAGCAGAAAAAGTGGGCACTAGATAAAGACAGAGCAGCACTAGGTTTACAACGAAAATCTTTATACAGATTTTGTGGTTCGAAAGGCTGTACTCAGCCTTAGGGATGTCAAGGGAGGGCTATGGGGTAAATATATGGGGGGGGGGGGTTGAAAATGGATGGATGAAATTGGATCTTATATTAAGAGCATTTTGTAAACTTATGTTGAGGGTACTCCAGAATTCAGCTAATGTAGGTGAGCTTTTAAAAATGAGGAAAAGTAGTATGAAAGTAATGGTGATGGAAAAAGTGCCAAGTACTGGTCAGTTACTAGAGGATGATCCGATAAAGTTTTGCCTCCATTTTCAAGAAAAACATCCCAGTCAGGATGTCTGATTGAAAAGAGTAAAGGAACAGTTGGAGAAGGATGGATTAAGTGATATATGGCCGTACAGACATAGTATAACACAGGAAGTGTGGAAGAAGGTTAGAAATTTATTTGGGGACATAGACCATCATGCAATGTGGGCTGAAGTGAAACTCCTCGTTTTCAGGATGTTTGGAACAAAATTAAGATTAGGAAAGTATTTACAAGTTTGTAATAAAAGGGAAAGAGAAGTGATTGTGTGGTACCAATTAGGGATATGGAAACCGAGAAGTCAAAGGGAGAATGTGTTGCAAGGTTGCTGTCCAATATGTGGGGACCAAGACGACGGAGAGAATATTATGTGAGAATGTAGTGAACAGAAAAATGAAGGAATAATTATTACAGATAAATGATTGATAAATAAAAATATTGTAACAATAAAGGAATTTAAATTTAAATTTAATTTATCTTAACAACACTGTTTTTAACACGTCCAAGAAAGGAATTGCAATAAAGAAAGTGTTTACTGATCTGAATCAGGTAAGGCAAATAGGTGAAATTTTGTGTTGCAAGAGCAAAATGGATATAGTCGATTGAGAGAAGCTGTGAGCAGAAATGGGCATTGTACATTTAGAATTTAAGGTACACTTAAATTAGGCTGCACAGGAAAAAAGTATATGTAAGAAATATGGTTATTGACATGAGCTGGAAAAGTGGCTTGCGCCAACCCCAGCAGATGCCACTATGTAAAAGCTTAGCATTAAATAAATACTATAAGATCAGTTGGTACTTGAGCAATTTTGTATTTTAAACCAACATTGTAATTTTGAATAATAGTAATAATAATAATAATAATAATAATAATAATAATAATAATAATAATAATAATAATAATAATAATAATAATAATAATAATAATAATAATAATAATAATAATAATAATAATAATAATAATAATAATAATAATAATAATAATAATAATAATAATAATAATAATAATAATAATAATAATAATAATAATAATAATAATAATAATAATAATAATAATAATAATAATAATAATAATAATAATAATAATAATAATAATAATAATAATAATAATAATAATAATAATAATAATAATAATAATAATAATAATAATAATAATAATAATAATAATAATAATAATAATAATAATAATAATAATAATAATAACAATAATAATAATAACAATAATAATAATAACAATAATAATAATAACAATAATAATAACAATAATAATAATAATAATTATAATAATAATAATAATAATAATAATAATAATAATAATAATAATAATAATAATAATAATAATAATAATAATAATAATAATAATAATAATAATAATAATAATAATAATAATAATAATAATAATAATAATAATAATAATAATAATAATAATAATAATAATAATAATAATAATAATAATAATAATAATAATAATAATAATAATAATAATAATAACAATAATAATAACAATAATAATAACAATAACAATAATAACAATAACAATAATAACAATAACATTAATAACAATAACAATAATAACAATAATAACAATAACAATAATAACAATAATAATAATAATAATAATAATAATAATAATAATAATAATAATAATAATAATAATAATAATAATAATAATAATAATAATAATAATAATAATAATAATAATAATAATAATAATAATAATAATAATAATAATAATAATAATAATAATAATAATAATAATAATAATAATAATAATAATAATAATAATAATAATAATAATAATAATAATAATAATAATAATGATAATGATAATGATAATGATAATGATAATGATAATGATAATGATAATGGTAATGGTAATGGTAATGGTAATGATAATGATAATGATAATGATAATGATAATGATAATGATAATGATAATGATAATGATAATGATAATGATAATGATAATGATAATGATAATGATAATGATAATGATAATGATAATGATAATGATAATGATAATGATAATGATAATGATAATGATAATGATAATGATAATGATAATGATAATGATAATGATAATGATAATGATAATGATAATGATAATGATAATGATAATGATAATGATAATAATAATAATAATAATAATAATAATAATAATAATAATAATAATAATAATAATAATAATAATAATAATAATAATAATAATAATAATAATAATAATAATAATAATAATAATAATAATAATAATAATAATAATAATAATAATGTCACCCAATTAGCGGAAGGTATAACGGCACAGCTGTGAGGAAACGAAAAGGAGCGGAGCCACGCCTCCCATTAGTCTCTGTCAGTAACTGAGGGGTGGTTAAAGGAATGTCACCCGTCCCTGGATGTTTCTCTCCCCTTCTCCCATCACCGGGAATATTCGCCTGAAAACTAGAAAAGCCGAGAATACGGCGAGATGCCTATAAAAAGGGTTTCAGAGAGACAGACCGTCAGTGTTAGTGCTGGACGTGCTAGTGAAGTAGCGCCGTGCAACGGAAGCAACTACGTAATTGTGTACGTGCAACGGAACGATAACGGACGAACTGGTGAATCGTAATTGTGTGCATTACGCAATTTTGTGTAATTGGCAAGTGTTTAACTGTAAGTCGGTGGAAATAAAGAACATTTTTGAGTGCTGAAATTGGACTTTTCATTTCACGAACCCACAAAGTCACACTGGTGTCAGGAAGCGGGAAGACAACAGCACCGAACATTACAGTCATGGACGCGGCATTGGAAAACATTTTGGAGAAGATGATGGAAATGAAGGCCGAAATAACAGCGAAGACGGAAGAAATGACGGCCGAATTAACAACAAAAACGGAAGCGGCAAATAACAGCCTGGCCGCGAAGCTGGAGACTACAAATAACAACCTGGCCGCAAAGCTGGAGGAAATGAAGACGGCTAACGATTACCTCACGGAGAAGATGGAAGAAATGAAGGTTGCGAACGAGGCCCTCGCCACGAAATTTGAGGAACAGTTGGCCGGCGTGAGGGAGGACGTCACGGGACACGGCAAGCGGATCGGCAGGTGGACGAACGCGTCGGAGACCTCGCGAGCCGCGTTAATGAGCTGGAAGGAAAGGCTGACAACGGCGCCAAGTCCCTGAGCGCCATGGTGGAGGACGTCGTCGGCAGGAGTTTGAAGGATTTGAAGGCCGACGCACCTGGACGCGACATAACATCGCCGCGCGTCAAACCTCCCAAGTATGACGGCGCGTCAACGTTTGAGGTCTTACGCCGCCAGTTTGACACAGTGGCCAGGCAAAACGGATGGTCACTGGAGGAGGAGGCCACACAGTTAATAGCCAGCCTCCAGGGAAGAGCCGCGGAAGTCCTAAACGCGGTGCAGACGACGGCGGCGCCCAATGACATCTGGGAAGCCCTGGAGGATCGCTTCGGGAACCACCGCTTAGCCGCAGCATACCGCAGCCAGCTAAAGGCAAGGTCACAGCAGCCGGGGGATACGCTGCAGGAGTTCGCCATTGCGATCGAGCAGCTGGCTAGCAAGGCCTTGGTTGACCTGCCACTGGAGTTCGTATCCCGGGAAGCCGCCTACAATTTTGTCGACGGGGTACGGGACACGGAGATTCGTCAGCGCCTAATGCTCGGGGAATATAAAACCATCCACGAGGCGCTGACAGCGGCATTAAGGATGGAGGCGGCCAAAATAACATCCATACCGACGTCGAGAACGAGGAGTGTCCGCTACGCCGGAGACAGGAGACCAGCTGAGGGACACCGGCGAACACCTAGTGGCCTGTGTTGGGGGTGTGGACAGCCCGGACACCTGCAGAGAGACTGCCCACACCAGGAAGAGCAGCCGGAAAACGAGTAAGGGCCGTCGTGGAGAGGGGCACGTCGGCGCCATCACCACCATCCCCTCGAGTGACACTGCGCGCCGTCAGCCGGCGTATGGATGACAGCCTCATCGCGGACGGTTGGGTAAGAGGGAAGCCGTGCCGCGTGCTAGTGGACACCGGGGCGGCCGTGACCATCATCAGACCTGACGTGGCGAAGGGTTTACCGACAAGGAAGCCAAGCCGGCCATACCAGCTTGTCACGGCATCGGGCGACACCTTGCCTGTGGAGAAGGAGGCCCTGCTGGAGCTGAACTTGGGACGGAGTGCTGTGCGTCTGTGGGTGTACGTCGCGAAGGTGGCTGACGAGGTGATCCTGGGACTGGATGCCCTCAGTAGCCATGAGGCGACGGTCGACGTCGGCAAGAAGGTCCTGCGGCTTAACGGAGAAGAGGTTATACTCCGTCAACCCGAAGAGCGCCTTGGAATGAGCAGGGTCGTCTTGGACGAAGACGTGGTTGTTCCCGCGAGGAGCGAGGTGGTGGTGACGGCGCGACTGGAGGGCCAGAGAACCAGGAACATGATGCTGGACCAGAAGACGCCTGTACACTAACTGTGTGTAGCCAGGACATTGCTGCCGTGCCGAGAGGAGGTGCCAGTGAGACTGCTAAATCCAACGGACACCGATCACGACGTCCAGGCCGGGACGGAGTTGGGAACGTGCGAGCCCGTAGTGAGAGTAACAGCAATCGACAAGACACAGGAGCCGGCGCCGAAGCAACTCCTGGGGCCCCGGCTAGAAGGCTTACTGGAGAGGGCTGCCGACCACCTGACCGCAGAACAGCTGGAGAAGGTTCGACAACTACTGAGGCGATACGAGCGCGTCTTCAGCCAAGGCGATAGTGACTACGGCCGCACGGACAAAGTGCTGCACCGCATCGACACCGGAGACGCCCGGCCTATTCGGCAACCACATAGACGCGTTCCGCTGGCGAAGCAAGGGGCGGTACGAGACATGCTGGAGGACATGAGATCCAGGGGAGTGATTGAAGAGTCTGACAGCCCTTGGTGTTCCCCTGTAGTCTTGGTGACAAAGAATAACGGCGAGCTGCGCTTCTGCGTAGACTACAGAAAATTGAACGCCGTCACCCGGAAGGACTGTTTTCCCTTACCCCGGATTGACGACACCCTGGACACGCTAGCTGGTGCACAGTGGTTCTCGACCCTGGACCTGAAGTCGGGCTACTGGCAGGTAGCTCTAGACCCGAGAGACAAGGAAAAGACTGCATTCTCGACGGGCCAAGGGCTCTGGCAGTTCACGGTTATGCCCTTTGGCCTCTGCAACGCACCAGCTACCTTCCAGCGCCTTATGGAGTCAGTGATGAGAGGGCTGAATTACGATGCCTGCCTGCTATACCTGGACGACATCAACATCGTAGGGAAGACTTTTGAAGATCACCTCGAGAATCTGAGTAAGGTGCTACAGAGACTGCAAGCGACCAACTTGAAGCTGAACGCGAAGAAGTGCCAGCTCTTCCGCAAGGAAGTTAACTACTTGGGCCACATATTCTCGGCAACCGGAGTGGCCACAGACCCGGAGAAGACACAGGCTGTGAGAGATTGGCCTCGCCCAAAGGATAGGAAAGATTTGCGCAGTTTCCTGGGGCTGTGCAGTTATTACCGCCACTTCATAAAGGGGTTCTCCAACATCGCAAAACCCCTAACCCGCCTGACGGAGGAACACCGGCCTTATGTGTGGACAGAGGTCGCTGAAAACGCTTTCCAGCACCTAAAGGAGACCCTGTGCAGTGCTCCAATTTTGGGTTTCCCACAACCGGGTGGCGCCTTCATTGTGGACACCGACGCCAGCGACCATTGCATTGGAGGTGTCCTGTCGCAGATCCAGGACAGCCATGAGCGGGTGATAGCCTATTACAGCAAGACGCTATCCAAGGCAGAGAAGAACTACTGCGTCACCCGACGGGAGTTACTGGCGGTAGTAAAGACATTGGAGCACTTCCACAAGTACCTGTACGGTCAGCCATTCCACCTGAGGACTGACCATTCCGCCCTAACCTGGCTATTGTGCTTGGAAGGCCAGACAGCACGTTGGGTCTAGAGGCTGCAGGGGTACGACTTCACCTCGGAACATCGTAGAGGGAAGAGCCACGGTAACGCAGACGCCATGTCCCGAAGACCCTGTCCAGAAGAGGGCGGCCAGTGCACAAGGGTGGAAGAGAAGGAGCGTGCCGCAGCATTCCGAGTAGTTGTGGCAGTGCCTGCTGAAGGCTGGGATAGCGCAGGCCTGAGGAGGGAGCAGCTGGCGGACGCAGACTTGGGGCCACTCTTGAGGGAAGTGGAGGCAGGGATGAGACCAACCTGGGAGGACATCGCACCGAGGAGCGCCACCTACAAGACGTACTGGGCCCAATGGGACTCGTTGAAGACCAGAGAGGGCGTGCTGTTCCGGGTATGGGAATCACCCGATGGGAAGTCGCAGAGAGAGCAGTTGGTACTTCCCCGGAGTAAGGTCCCGGAAGTCCTGGAGGAAGTGCACGCCGGTACTTCGGGAGGACACCTGGGAGCGAACCGAACAATTGACAAACTACGGCAGCGCTACTACTGGCTGAGACTCCGAGCAGATGCTGAGAGATGGTGCCGTCAGTGTCACGTGTGCGCGGCGAGTCGTGGCCCTCAGACTAGGAGCCGGGGTCGCATGCAGCAGTACAACGTCGGAGCGTCATTCGAACGGATCGCCGTTGACATTGCTGGACCGTTCCCAGTTTCCGACCGAGGCAACAAGTACCTAATGGTGGTCGTGGACTACTTCACCAAGTGGCCGGAGGTGTATGCCATCCCAAACCAAGAGGCAAAGACAGTCACAGACTGCCTCGTGGAGCAAGTATTCTGTCGATTTGGGGTGCCGTTAGAGCTACACAGTGACCAGGGTACCAACTTTGAGTCCAACCTAATGAAGGAGGCACTACAAAGGCTTGGGGTGAACAAGACTCGCACTACGCCTCTACATCCCCAATCGGATGGCATGGTCGAAAGGTACATCAAGACCTTAGAGGAACACCTGAGGAAGGTCGTGGCCAGCCACCAGCGAGACTGGGACGTCAAGGTGCCACTGTTCTTGCTGGCCTATCGCTCGTCTACACACGACACAACTGGGATGACGCCATACAGCTTAATGTTCGGCCGAGAGTTACGCCTCCCTTGTGACCTGGCTTTTGGAAGCCCTCCGGAAGCGAAACAGCCAGCGACCGAGTATGTGGAGAACTTGGTGGACCATCTCCACGACATGCACGAGATGGCTCGCCAGAACATCCAGAAGGCGAGCGACCGCATGAAGACCAGGTATGACAGGCAAGCCAACAGCCAAGGGTTCCAGCAAGGTGACCTGGTCTGGTTGTACCGTCCTACCCGGATCAAGGGACGCTGCCCGAAGGTTCAGCAGCCATGGCAAGGACCGTACCGGGTGGTGAAGAGGATTAACGACGTGGTCTACCGCATCCAGAAGGTTCCCCGAGGAAAGATGTTGGTGGTACACCTGGATCGACTAGCCCGCTACGATGGTGCTGTTCGGGACGACCAGCTTTGAGGAGTGTCACCCAATTAGCGGAAGGTATAACGGCACAGCTGTGAGGAAACGAAAAGGAGCGGAGCCACGCCTCCCATTAGTCTCTGTCACTAACTGAGGGGTGGTTAAAGGAATATCACCCGTCCCTGGATGTTTCTCTCCCCTTCTCCCATCACCGGGAATATTCGTCTGAAAACTAGAAAAGCCGACAATACGGCGAGATGCCTATAAAAAGGGTTTCAGAGAGACAGACAGTCAGTGTTAGTGCTGGACGTGCTAGTGAAGTAGCGCCGTGCAACGGAAGCAACTACGAAATTGTGTACGTGCAACGGAACGATAACGGACGAACTGGTGAATCGTAATTGTGTGCATTACGCAATTTTGTGTAATTGGCAAGTGTTTAACTGTAAGTCGGTGGAAATAAAGAACATTTTTGAGTGGTGAAATTGGACTTTTCATTTCACGAACCCACAAAGTCACAATAATAATAATAATAATAATAATAATAATAATAATAATAATAATAATAATAATAATAATAATAATAATAATAATAATAATAATAATAATAATAATAATAATAATAATAATAATAATAATAATAATAATAATAATAATAATAATAATAATAATAATAATAATAATAATAATAATAATAATAATAATAATAATAATAATAATGATAATGATAATGATAATGATAATGATAATGATAATGATAATGATAATGATAATGATAATGATAATGATAATGATAATGATAATGATAATGATAATGATAATGATAATGATAATGATAATGATAATGATAATGATAATGATAATGATAATGATAATGATAATGATAATGATAATGATAATGATAATGATAATGATAATGATAATGATAATGATAATCAAATAATAATAATAATAATAATAATAAAATAATAATAATAATAATAATAATAATAAGAATAATAATAATAATAATAATAATAATAATAATAATAATAATAATAATAATAATAATAATAATAATAATAATAATAATAATAATAATAATAATAATAATAATAATAATAATAATAATAATAATAATAATAATAATAATAATAATAATAATAATAATAATAATAATAATAATAATAATAATAATAATAATAATAATAATAATAATAATAATAATAATAATAATAATAATAATAATAATAATAATAATAATAATAATAATAATAATAATAATAATAATAATAATAATAATAATAATAATAATAATAATAATAATAATAATAATAATAATAATAATAATAATAATAATAATAATAATAATAATAATAATAATAATAATAATAATAATAATAATAATAATAATAATAATAATAATAATAATAATAATAATAATAATAATAATAATAATAATAATAATAATAATAATAATAATAATAATAATAATAATAATAATAACAATAATAATAATAATAATAATAATAATAATAATAATAATAATAATAATAATAATAATAATAATAATAATAATAATAATAATAATAATAATAATAATAATAATAATAATAATAATAACAATAATAATAATAACAACAACAATAATCTTGACGCAACTTCTGCCACTCTCGCATCATCCACTTTCTCCTTTAAATAATACGCAAACATGATAATATCATTTATAGTTGCTGTGAGCCATAAGTATTTCTTGTAACATTGCAACTAGAAAGTTCTTGTTTCACTTCCATCCTTCTGGGTAATATTCAGATCTCTGATTCTAAAGCACAAATTTTCTTCAAAAGACAGGGCTTAATGGTAATTTAATAAGATAGATGAAACATTTATTTTAGGTTCAATTTTATTTAAAATTAATTTGTGGTCGTATTAAATAGGAAACGAGCTTAAAGATAAGTGGAAGTGTGAAAGCAATCTGGTAAATAGGAGAAAAGAAAACTGAATTTTAATCATGATTTTAATAACAAAATTATTGTAAATTTGCAAAAAAAAATTAATTTTAAGTGCTAAATAGTGTGAAAATGTGTTTTTAAAGAAAAGTTACAAAATATTATTAAATATTACAACGAACATAATTATAATTGGATGTGACGTGGACCAATAGAAAGATTTTGACTTGCCACAGCAACGAAAGGACCATTATTACGTATAGCACAAAATTGCCTGAAGCTCGCATCCTTCTTCTGCGCTTACCTGTCGTAAAGAACGGACGTTTGTGTGTGTATGTGTATATGTGTGTGTGTGTGTGTGTGTCCATAACTCTGCAAAAAGCACGCGGTACATAAAACAAAGCAAAGGCTACATAATTGTTTTTAAAACTACATAATATCGACGTTCACCAAAGTTATTATTTGTTAATTATTTAAACGAGTTATTTCAAAATATATTAATTACATTAAAATAACATTTTAACAAGAAAGTTGTAAAATTAATTTTATATTCATACTAATCCATCATCGCTCCTCATCCGCGACAGCACTCTGAAACAGGACCTGATTTTAACACAATAGCAGCCGAGGTAAGTTTTCAGAATCCAGCTTCGAGAAAATCAGAGTGATGCTACGAGAACATCATCTCTACATCCATACATATGACATTATTTTTCATAGATAACCAAAGTATCAATCTAACTCATTGCAAAGCATTGAGTGTATGAACAACAGCATATACAGGAGCTGTTCATAAAGAATGATCATAATTTTTACGGTCATAATTTTTCACACTAAAATTCAATCTTATTATATTCTGTTAGTTTAATGTGGAACCAACACGCAGTAGTAGTTTCATTGTTGGTACTCCTGGTTCCCGCCTGTGAGAACCAGGCAAGTTCAGACATGATCAGTATCGCCTATCGCTGCAATGGAGGTAACATGCAGTTAAAGTTGATGTTAGAGGAGGATCCGGAGTTTCTTTCAAACGTAACCACTGCTGATGAAGCTTGGCTAAATCATTTTGATCCTGAGAGCAAACTGCAAAGCTCAGTGTGTAAATCTCCTTCATCACCAACCCCCAAAAAGCAAAAGTGGTTGCTTCTGTTGGGAAAGTTAATGTCATCTCATTCTTTGATATTCATGGTGGCTTGCACGCCTTGGTAGCATAGATGGTAGCATGTCTGTCTCACGTTCAAGAGGTCCAGAGTTCGAATGTCGGTCAGGGTGAGTTACCTGGATAAGATTTTACCGGAGTTTTCCCTTATCCTTACAGACGAATGTCAGGTAGCTCTAAGCTCCATGGACCCTGGACATATCTGAGTATCATTTCACGCATTTTATTCACCGTCCGATATGACGTAACGTTGGAGGACGTAAAATTACAACAACAAAAATGGAATGGTTTATCAGCAAGTTGTACCTGCACACACATCAGTAACTGGACAATACTACAGGGATGTCCTGAAAACATTACAAGTCCATATTAGGCGCAAAATACTACATTTCCGAGAAACAGGCTGGATGCTGCACCACGATATTGCGCGGCTGCATATTACCAATGTTGTTGCTGAATATCTTGCAAAAATCAACATGGAGTGTCTTCCTCACCCTACCTATAGTCCGGATTTAGTCCCATGTGACTTTTTTCTATTCCCTAACTTGAAGAAACGCCTTCGTGGGAAGCATTATCCATCATCAGAAGCAGTGGTGAAGCCTGCGGAGGCAATTTTGAAGGATATCTCAAAAATTGTTTTCCAGCATGTCTTTGAACACTGGCAGAAACGCTGGGACAAGTACATCGCATTCAGGGGAGACTATTTTAGAAAGATCATCAAAATTATAAGGATGAGTTAGGGTACGTTGTCAAAAAAAATTGTGATCATTCTTTATTGAACAGCTCTCATTTATAGCACAACAACGAAAAGCCTACTCGAGAAGCGCACGCTGTACTGGACGCGTCGGCTAATGTCCATGGTAACGTGCCTTGGAGGGGAGCGGTTGCTTAGCGACGCCTAGTAGCTCCCTGCTTGTGCCAACATGTGGGAGATATCCAGACAAGCACATTTTACCTGTCGACTTTTAGACAATGTTTTCTTGCTATTTACATACGACATACAATTTATCTGCATTTAATTTGGATACCTTGAGACTGAAACAAACCATCAGCTTCGCTACACGCTCGTTTATTATTAATTAAGTAAGTATTGTACAAGTTTTAACGAGTGGAGTGTTAAGTGAATAAATCTGCCGCCACCGCCACCAACGATATCAACTAAGGCTTTGTTTAACATTTACCTTTAAAAAAACCACCAAGGGCGCAAAAGAAATCATTGTGACTTTGTAGAATTAAAAGTCCAGTTGTAGAAATTCCAATATGCTCTTTATTTCCGTAGAAACATACTTTGGTCAACCCTTACACTAGCAAAAATACGTAACATACAGAAATACAATGCCCAAGGTCATTGGCCACAAACAAAAGAGTTCACTTTCATAACACAACTGATGATTCTGAATTTCCAATTCGACTCGGTCTCTCACTGGCGATCGCAGCTCCTTTTTATACGTTCTTTGATATTTCTGGAATGTTGTGTAACAAACAAGAAAGCGCCAGACGAAATACGAACTTTACAGTCATTTATCTCTCTTTATCTGTTTCGGCAAGCTCTTTTATCTCCGCGCTACGCTATCTACACTTTGTGTGCGTCGGCCGCCAGTACCGACACTATGAATCTCAACTCAACACTATTACCACTGTGTAAAAATTCAGTCGTAAATTTAAGGCAGGTAAAATAACCTAAAAATGAGTTTTTGTTCACCAACGCTCTTTAAGTGTTGTGGTTCTTAGCGTCCCTCTTTATCAGGCTGGGTTATTTTACGAGCTGTAAATTTACGGCACAGGACCACCGGCTTTACTTCCCTTCCGACGGAACCTGAACTACGGGAATCAACAGCTAAATGTTACCGTTAGACGACTTTAACGCCGGCAATATAACAGTGGTCACCATTGTTCTCCTTTTTCCAACTGTAAGAATTTTCTAGAACTTTAATTATATTGTACATATATACATGTGTGCCATTTTCCCGTGGCAATGCCGTTGCAACTCCAGCTTACGAAATATATGAAATGAATGCAATGGCTTAAAACATGATTTTTGTGTTCACAGTTCTCACATTAACACACACGCACATGCCCAAATGAACCCTGCATACATTTTGAACACTCGTCCTGAAGACTTCCCCCTCCGCCCCAAGTTAGTGGTATTTGTCGGGCGCAAAACAGAAAATTTAAATGAAAGTTCAAATGTAATACACTATTTTACAAATCAAGTTAGCATTGCCAGTTGCAAAAATAAACCATCTTATACTGCAAATGAATATTTTATTACTCCTGAATCTTTGATTATAACAGATAATATGTTACACAAAAATTGAGCAAAATTAAAGCAATTCGAAATTCTTATGTATTACTCGACAGAGCGTTGAGGCGTATCGACTTACAGGTGACCATCGCTGTGATCGTCCCTTATCAGGTTTTATCTCGTCGAATAGAAGAGTGAAATATTAGTAAGTTAACGTACAGTAAGTTACGAAGCAAATAGAGCGATTGGAAGCTGCGCGTGTCTATATGATATGTTTTCTCGCATCTGTCGGTGTTTGACACATTGCTGTCAAGAAGATATGATTCTATATGAACCGAGTATACTTACACTGGACTTGCCATGTATGTGCGATATGCTGAGGTAAACATCTCTGTGTTGCGATTTTTTCCCGATACGCTTTTTCGCTTTGCCGTGCAGTAACCGTAGGGCGTAGAATTCATATTGGCACAATATAGTTGACCAAATACCTAGTAGAAAATGTTCAAATGGACACAGGATTTGCAATTCAAATCGATGAATCGGTGGGCCAGTTGGATGATCTGAGCTACTTATATATGTTCAGTATCTTGACATTAAAAGGGTGCTATTGCTCATATATTCTAGGATGCAATTACCAACATATACAACGGGAGAATATATTTTTTTTACAATTTCTGATAACTGAATAATAAATTCCAGTACTCAGAAATTAACCACGAATAAAGTGTGTGTAATGTTTTAACGCCCGCAGGCGGCTGATGAAACATGAGATGAAGCTGGAGCACTGGTAGAATAAGATGGCCGTTGTCCACCACAAATCTCACTTTGCGGTCGCCTGGAATCGAATCCGGGCCGCCTTGGAGAGAGTCGAGCAGTCTAACCACTGAGTCATGGCGCGGTCCTGCCACTGCACTGTACACAGAAAATTTGGTAGCGAAAAAAGACATGATTTACATAAAAATTGAACATTGTTACAAAAGAGATCAGTTTAATAAAACCAGTGCAATGAACTTCGGTTTTAAAAATGTTTTTTGCAATACTTAATTTGTAAGTTAATCACTCCTAACACGTATTTGCCCATGTAAGCTAAATTTATAATTATCACAGCATAAGCCCGCCTCGGTAGCGTAAATGGTAGCATGTCTGCTTCATGTTCAAGTGGTTCCGAGTTCTAATCTCGGTCAGGGTGAGTTACCTGGATAAGTTTTGTCCGGGGTTTTCCCTTATCCTTCAAGACGAATGTCGGGTAACTCTAAGCTCCATGGGCCCTGAACACATTTGAGCATCATTTCACCCATTTAATTCACCGTCCGATATGACAACGTTGGAGGACGTACATTACAACAAAAAAATCACAGCACAATATTTGAAAAATCAATAGTAAATGACGTAATACCCAGTCGAATAGAGGCAGTTTTGAATTATTATTGCTCTTTAGGTTTTTTAAAAGAATTACAAAAGTAATTGACTAAGAACTGTAAGTTATCACTTGCAGTTCTTAATATGCAATATATAAATTGCATACCGAGTGCGCTGATTATCACAAGGATGCGTATTCACTCTATTTTTGAACTGAGAAATTAGGTAAAATGTTTCCGAGCAAAACTGACATTTGATCTGGTGAAATATTTGGAAAATGAAGAGTGGATTCGCCAATTACCTTATTTAACGGGCATGCTTAACAAATTAAATGAACTCAATATTCAACACCAATGTTTTGACAGAAGTAAAGGTTTTATATAAGAAAGTTTTATTTAGGACCGACTGCGTTAATAAAGGAATTATTACAGTTTTTCCACCCATGCTCAAACGTGGACATAATCAGGTTGGTGTTGCTGATGGATTTTGGGGAAATAATCCAGTTCCAACTAAAAAATCTCAGGTTACAATTTACAAAATACAGAATGGGGCAGAAACCATAAGTAGGTTTTGCAGTGAAGCATGTTTAGTGACATAATTATTTGTATTACTCTAACAATAACTTCAAGTACTGTTCTTAGAGATTGGAGAACACTTCATGTTTTAACTACGATGTCTTTTATATGTCCACCTAAATGTGTGATCCTGCAAAACAATTAATGATATGTTGCCTTGGTGACTTCATGGCACAGATGCAATGTTTTGACCTGTACATACAGAGCGATTTGTTTGTGACACCGCCTTCAGTAAGTCTTTGTCGCACCCAACAATGAATAGCATCCTTAGACGGTGCATCACACCGAATGAATTGCTTTCTAGGTTTCTGTGATTGAACTGGTTCTGATGTGCCAATTTACCTACGTCATAAACACGGTCCATCACTGTTCCTGCGGACCACGACCAGTGAAGAGAGAATAACAAATGGCGAACTTATTTCTAAGATTCACCCTACACTCCTATTACATATTCACAACAACAAAAAATTGCTGCAATCAAGATAGCTATTAATTTAAAATTTGATTAATCTTAATGCACAGCTCTCTATGGCCTATGGATAACATGCTAGCCTCAGATTCCCAAAGTCGCGGGTTCAAACCCAGCGGAGGACGATGGGTAAACATCCTTAGAATGACTTCTTTCGTAAGGGAAGTAAAGTCGATGGTCCTCTCGTAGATTTAGGACACCTCAAAAACCTGAAACCTGAGAAATGAGCAAAATTAATCGGTCTGTCACGCCCAATATAGAATGGGATTTTGAGAATTATTGCAGTTACAGAGTGTCCATATATTACAAAAAAGAATTATATAATTATATACAAATATAAAATATTTGTAACAAAAAACTTCACTTATCTTAAGAAAATTATGTCGATGTTTCTTATTAGTTGAAATCGATTTCACGAACCCTTGTTCGCGTCCTCAGTCAACACTTCGAAGTCACCAATAAGAAAAATTGACATCATTTTCTTAAGATAAATGAAGTTTTTTTATTACAAACATTTATATTTGTATAATACTTATTGCTTCACTGTAACTAGCTTCACTTTCTACGTAACAAAAAAAGAAATTAAAATGTTAATTGTTTCTGCCCCACTCTGTACTTACAAGAAATTGAGAAAGGCTAACACACAAGAATGTATTACAATCCGTTTTGCGCCACGGCCGTTCATTTTTCTGACACAAGACAGCTGCACAAGATTGCCTGAACCGTGGGAAACTGAGCAGGGTAGATGATGAACGGAAGGTACGTTTTACCGCCTGGTAAGGGGTGTCCATACATTTATTGACTGTGACTTTTGGTTTTATCAACGGTCCCTAATTAAACTCCGCTCAAAGGAGTACTGCTTATATTGGAATAACTCCGAAACTAATTATGATAGAGAGTTCGGATAAACTTTATTACTTACATATGGTTAGCGAAGTCCGCAGGGTTTATACTGTATACCTGTAGTCCGTAGTTCAAGTCCTGAATCGTTTAATTTAAATATCTCTGTAACCAGTGGGTCTAGAGAAGTAAAATAACCTTTATATGGTTATGCTTCTCATAGTTTATCCTATGCTGACAATGTGTAGCTCAAGGGTCCCTGGTTCGAGTCCTGTATCAGTTAATCTGAACAACTCTGTAACCAATGGGACTAGAGCGGCGAAATCAGATTTTTATGGTGGTACCTAGCATAGTTAATCATACCCTATCACTGTTTAGCTGAGAAGGTCCTTGGTTCAGTTCCCATCATCCATTGAATTATGTAATTGTGCTCTAGTTCTTATCTATTGCACCTAGAACAATTGGTGAAAGAGGAGGTTTTTTTCATTTAACATATGCTGTGAACGATTTATGATTCCGTATCCTAGAGACCCGTGGTTCGATTACTGCTTCTGTCGCAATAACTTGAATCTTAAATCACTCTTGAACTAATAATGTTAGCGCAAAGAAATAGCGTATACATATATACTTTAGGTCTGAATTGTTGTTGAAATGGTAATTTACGCCTTAGGATCAGGGTTCAAATCTCGATGGGATAATTTAAATACCTTTGAATATAAATGCTTTTAGGCGTGTTGACAAGCTCACCCCATAAGCTCACTTGTCTCATGTTGAGAAGAGATGTTTACCTTAACCGATTTATATAGACTTTCAAATCAAAATACTTAATCACAAAGTTTAATATATAAGCATGAGACCCAGACATAACAAGATGGCCGTAATAATTTTACTTAAGAAAAGGGAACGGATGCCCGTAGCAACAAACATAAATAGGTTAAAATATATCAAAAGGGTTCAAGAGGGCGTGTTTGAGGATGAAGTGAAGGATTCTAAGGGTGCCCCATGGATCAGTTAAACGGTGTAATAGATGAACTTGAGAAAAATCGAACTGTTAAGTTAAGAGATGTATTAAAAGGCTCCAAGAAGGTATGATTGAAGATGGACAGATGCGTAAGAGTGGCGATGGGAGCTCCTAATGTAACTTTAAAAATAAAACGCGTAGCTTCGTCATGTTTATACTCGTTTGAATTGTCTAAATTTTATCTTCAAATCTAGTTATTTACTGCCTTTTTTAATTTTAATTTGTCTAATTTTTTCTCTCGTGTGATTTGTAAAATAGATAAAGAATAATCGTAAACTGCAATAATGAATAGAGTTTTCTTTAAGGTTTTCTGTGATAGTAGAACCATCTTCAAACCCTGTGGTAGCAAGATAATAGTTTTCTTTTAGGTTTCCTCCGATAGTAGAACCATCTTCGAACCCTGGTGTTGGCACGTTAATAGTGCTTTCTGATGGGTTTTCCCCTATAGTAGCGTCCCCCCTCGAACTACAAAGGTGGTGGTGTGATGAAATTTTCCTTTAGGTTTTCTCCAATAGGAGTGCCACCTTAGAATCCCGTTGGTGGAGGGGATGATGAAGTTTTCTATTAGGTCTGTGCTAAGTGTATAAAGAGAGCTTGATCGATCTTAGATTGTAATTACGCTAGTGTGTTTATAGTATAGCGGAAAAGCTTCTACAGTGAAATTCATCATCAGTAGCGCTGATAACTTATCAACGTGAAGAAGAGAAGTGAAAAGTGTATCAAGACACTTACTTAGCAACATATTCCCCGAGAATTAGCCTGCATAGTGCTAGGACGGGGAATGCTAAGGCGATGGAAGCTGTGTTAGACACTATACCTGAAAATAGGTTTCGCATATGTGAAAAGAGTTTCCTGAAAAGCTACAATAAAAGGAGACATGAGCTGGTATATGGCCAGTTTTACGAATGTAAACATTGTGGTAATGTTTATGATACTGAGAATTGCAGAGATACTCATCAAGAACGATGCGAGAGAATAACTGCTGCTAAGAAACTCAAGATCGAGCATACCAAACATAAATTGCTGTTAATGGTTCCTGATGAAGACGATGTCGTAGAAAATGGAACAGCTTTCCAGGATCGACTGAAATCATACCTCATCCAGTGCTCTACATGCAAAGACCTGAATACATATCTCCAGGAATCAAAACAGCGGATAATTCAAGCCATTCAGAAGCAACTGGGGATGCATAAAAGTGTGAAAATTAACCTCATAGCTGAATGTAAATTTGTGAATGCCGTTGCTGATACTACTGATAAAGCCTTTAAACACCAAATCAAGCAATATTTTTAGAAAGTGACTTGGATGCCATATTGGAAAGTAAATTCAATAAACTTTGTACTGAAATGGAGGAAAGTCAACTTAAAGGAAGCAGCTGCGCTTTATTAGCTGTTGATGGTGTGCGTGTTAGGATCAGCAAGAACAATGTGCTAAGAGGGAGCAGTTACATCCATCTACCGGCTATTGTTGGAGCTAAAGGAGCCTGTATAAATCCGCAGAACTATGATGATGAGAAATGTTTTATGTACGCCGTACTTGCCAAGTTCATTCACAAGGATCCTCAACGTGTTAGCAAGTATAAGGATCTTCAAGAAAGATATGACTTTAGCTGCGTCTCATTTCCTACGAGCTGGAGTGATATCCCGAAATTTGAACGAAAAAATAACATATCCATAAATGTTTTCGGTTTGGATGAAAAGAATCAAGTGTTTCCTATGAAAGTTGTCAATGAAGAACTGACTGCGCATCGCGACCTGCTTTTATTAAGCGATGATGCTGGACGCCAGCATTACGTCTATATAAAGCATTTTGAGAAACTTATTCATAAGCAAAAAACTAAACGTCACGGAAAGATCTACATCTGTAAGCGCTGTTTTACGTACTTTGATGATCAGAATGGGGGAGGTGGAGCTGAGAAGTTGAATGAGTATAGAAGAATATGTAATCAGCACGGAGTTGCCAGGATTGTTATGCCGACAGCGGAGAAATCCATCGTTAGTTTCCAGAACATTGAAAGGATGCTGAAATTGCCTTATGTCCTCTATGCCGACTTTGAAAGCATTCTTGCCCCTTATCATAGCTGTTCTTCTAATCCCGAAACGTCTTATACAGTTCCATTTCAGAATCATATCCCTATGAGTTTCTGTGTATATGTCAAACCTTCGACCTCGATGGAAGGCCTACAGACCGATCTTCCTACTGATGCCTGCGTATATCGCGGTTATGATGCAGCTGCGAAGTTTATGGAGTATTTAACTTCTCTTGCAAAGAAGATTAATAGTATATACAAAACTGATGCTCCATTAACACTAACAGGTGAGCAGCAAAGATCTTTCGAATGCTCTACAGAATGTTACTTATGTGGTAAAGAATTTACCGGAGAGAACTGGAAGGTACGAGATCGTGACCATATAACCGGTGAATACCGTGGAAGTCTACATAATAAGTGTAATCTAGCCTGTAAAACACCTCATTATATTCCTGTCTTCATGCATAACCTGAGTGGATATGACTCCCATTTCATTGTTAAGGAGTGAGGATATACTAGCGAGAGAGTAGAAGTTATTCCTAGTGGAAACGTAGAGTCAGACTGAAAAATTCAATGCCATAGCCGGGATTTGAACCACGGATCTTCTGGTTTCCGTCCAGCCGCACTACCATTGTGCCACTATGGCCAACGTGCCGATATGACATTAAATTCTCCAACTGATTCGTATTTTCCCGGTAAACCACTTAGGAGTTCTCATAAACACATGAGACAACTACCTTAATGGCGACTTACTACATGTAAGTACTTTAAGGCCCGGGCTTTATAGTTAACCACTATTAGGTTAATTAATGGAAATTAATTATTCTTTCACACTGGCCGTGTGTAGGCTAAATTGTGGAAACGTAGAGTCAGACCGAAAAATTCAATGCCATAGCCGGGATTTGAACCACGGATCTTCTGGTTTCCGTCCAGCCGCACTACCATTGTGCTACTATGGCCAACGTGCCGATATGACATTAAATTCTCCAACTGACTCGTATTTTCCCGGTAAACCACTTAGGAGTACTCATAAACACATGAGACAACTTCCTTAATGGCGAAGATCCATGGTTCAAATCCCGGCTATGGCATTGAATTTTTCAGTCTGACTCTACGTTTCCACAATCTAGCCTACACACGGCCAGTGTGAAAGAATAATTAATTTCCATTAATTAACCTAATAGTGGTTAACTATAAAGCCCGGGCCTTAAAGTACTTACATGTAGTAAGTCACCATTAAGGTAGTTGTCTCATGTGTTTATGAGAACTCCTAAGTGGTTTACCGGGAAAATACGAGTCAGTTGGAGAATTTAATGTCATATCGGCACGTTGGTCATAGTAGCACAATGGTAGTGCGGCTGGACGGAAACCAGAAGATCCGTGGTTCAAATCCCGACTATGGCATTGAATTTTTCAGTGTGACTCTACGTTTCCACAATTTAGCCTACACACGGCCAGTGTGAAAGAATAATTAATTTCCAAGTTATTCCTAGCTCAGAGGAAAGTTATATATCATTTTCCAAGTATGTTGGTGACATTTAACTCGGCTTTGTGGATTTCTATCGCTTTCTTGGTACCAGCTTGGATAAACTAGCAAAAAATCTAACATCATATCCTAAAACCCAGAAGTACTTTGGAGCAGAGAAGATCGAATTGATGACGCGTAAAAATGTGTTTCCCTATGATTCCGTTACATCATGGGATGTTTTGAGTGAAACAGAACTTCCTCCGAAAGAAGCAATCTACAGTAAGTTAAACAAAGAAGAAATTAGTGATGCAGAGTAGCAGCATGCAAAAACCGTATGGAGTCACTTCAATATCAGAACACTAGGCGAATACAGTGACCTCTACTTAACTTCGGATGTCCTTCTACTAGCAGATGTGTTTGAGACATTCAGAGAGCAGACCCTGAAAACCCATAAAATTGATCCTGCACAATATTATACATCACCCGGACTTACGTGGGATGCAATGCTGTTGTACACAGGAATTGAACTGGAATTACTACAGGATTATGACCAGCTACTCATGGTTGAAGCAGGTATAAGAGGAGGATTATGCCAAGTTTCTCATCGGTATGCAAGAGCGAACAATCACTACATGAAGGAGTATGACTCAAGTAAGCCCTCACAATATATAACGTACCAGGATTCAAATAACCAATATGCTTGGGCGATGGGGTGGGCCCTTGTTTACGGTGGTTTGAAGTGGGTTTCTTCTGAAGATATCAACCTAGATATACTACGAGAAGATGACCCTCTCGGATACATTTTAGAAGTGGACATTTAATATCCTACAGAACTCCATGATCTGCACAATGATTCATCGTTCCTACCTGTGTGTATCAAGCCCCCGGGTTCTTCTACAAAGAAACTAATTCCTCAACTTGGATCACGAACTAGGTATGTGGTGCATTACATGACCTTGAAGCAGGCTCTTAGTCATGGGTTACAACTGACTAAAATCTATCGGGTGCTACAATTTCAACAGTCATGTTCGTTAAAGCCTTATGTGGAATTCAATAACCGGCTACGACAAGGATCGAGAAATGATTTCGAGAAGGATCTTTACAAACTTTTCAACAATGCCATGTTTGGCAAAACTATTGAAAACATCAGAAACCGACTGAATATACGACTTGTCACCGATTGGAAGACATTGGAAAAACTGGTTGCTAAGCCTACATTTATTGATAGAACTATATATGGACCTAATCTGGCTGCAGTACACATGGCGTCGCAGGAGATAGTCTTCAACAAGCCCATATACATTGGGATGTGTGTGCTGGATATCTCGAAGACCTTGATGTATTGGTATCATTATGATGTGCTAATGCCGTATTACGGGCTTGAAAATCTGAAGCTCTTGTACATGGATACTGACTCTTTCATACATTGTGTGACTACCGGAGATATATACCAGGATAAGTTACGTTTTCTGGAACATCTGGATACTGCTGATTATCCTAGCGACCACATATGCCATTCTACAAAAAACAAGAAAATGTTGGGAAAATTTAAAGATGAAGCCAATGGAAAAATCATTCGTCGTTTTGTTGGACTGAGACCGAAGATGTATGCACTCGACATCGATGGAGGCATAATCAAGAAGATAAAAGGCATAAAACATAGTGCCATTAAACAGTACATCACCTTTGAGAGCTATGTGGACTGTCTTAAAATCAGAGAAATCATAAGAACGCCAATGAACCTAATTATGTCCCATCAACATAATGTTGCGTCGGTGTCAGTGAACAAAATATCCCTATCTCCACATGATGACAAGAGAGTAATTGCAGATGATGGAGTATCCACATATGCCCATGGACATTACCATATTTTGAACGGCGAATGAAAGAAGGAACCCTAGAGCAGAAAAAAAACAATTTTCATTCCAACAAACAACAAACACTGGAACGTAGCTGACATCTAAGCACGAAAAGAGCTAAATAATAAGAGCAGAGGAGGGCGTTAAGTCTACCGTTCAGAAAACAAATTCCGACGCTGCTTCCAAGTCCAGAGAAAAAGATGAGGGGCGTCTGCCTCGCCACATAAGCTAACTGAACGTACTTTAGTTAATGTTAAAATAGGTAAATTGAAAAAGCAACTACTATCTCGTAATCTGAAATATCCTTGAAAAACCTTTAAATTAGTTATAAAATGATTTTAGTAACTGAACTTGGTCTAAAAATCCTTGAAACGCGCATGAACCTCATAACATCTGAAAAAAGCTTGAAAATAGCATTAGAACATTGGTTTAGCGTTACGACTTATTACAAGACGATGCAGAGGGGGTAAAAGCTTGAAAAAGGCGCAAGAGTATGAAGACATCAATCTGTATGAAAAAACGTATGAAAACTGTACGCCTAGACCATTACAAATATATCTCTAACAGTAACGAAGATATCTCTAGTTGGCAAACTTGTAGCTATGAAACCTATAGCTCTTAATCCTAGAGCTCCAAGATCATACCTCAATACCTAACCTCCGGATCCTACAGCTTTTAACCTCTGACCTGCAACCTTTAGCAATGAAGTTTACAACTCCAACCTAGAGCCCTCAGACCATACCTCAATACGTAACCTCCAGATCCTACAGCCTTAAAATCTAGACCGAGAGATCTAACCTTGAATCCATACGACCTAACGACTAAACCTACAGCCTTTAACCTTCAGACCTGCGAGCTTAAGCTATGAGACCTACATCCTTTAAACCCCAGGCCCTAAGATCATGCCTCAAGATCTAACCATATGACCAAAAAGGATGAGGAACATAACCAATATACATAGCCTTTCAGATCAAAAGACTTAATCAAAAAGCCTAAGATATAAGCATAAGACGTCAAAACATAACAAGGTGGAATAGAGTACCTGAAAGCATCGAGAAGGTACGAGAAACAAGAAATCCTAGCAACAAAAGAAACTCAACTTTTAGGAAAAGAGAAGCAGACACACAAAGGGTTAAGTTTACTGTATAAATATCTGTAATCAGCATATATACCTCTTGCAGTGACAAAGAGAGCCCTAATATCGATATACCTCATAAATTTGCATCATACATACAAGTAGTTAGCATGAGACAAAATAGTTGAGTTTAAAAGATATGGGTTAGATAGAGGAGAAAAGAGACATCCTTAGGATAGGTCAAGGAGGTAAAAATAGGGCAGCTTAAGAAAAGAGAATGGATGTTAATACCAGAATCAACTAGGTTGAACAATGACCAAGAAGGTAAAAACTAGGGATATATTAGGTTAGGTTAAAGTGGTAGAATGGAGGAACTTAAGGAAAGAGAAAAATTAGGTTAACGGATGCAACAAAGGAAGCCACAAGCAAAACACAGCTAGGTTATAATAAAGAATGATGAAAGAAGATAGAAATGAAGGAGTGTATTAAATTAGGTTAGTTTATAATAGGATGACATAGTAAAGCATAAATGTAGGACTTGTTTCAAGATTAACCGCCTTTAATCGCTGGACTAGCAAACTTAACTTCAAAATTATAAGACCATACCTCAGCCTATAAAATGTAGATAAAAGACTCTATGGTATTTATCCTCTAGACCAACAAAATTTAGCTATGAACCCTACAACCCTTAACCCTAGAGCTCCAGATCATACCTCAGGACCAAGCTTCTAAATCCTACAGCTCTCAACCATCCAGACCAACAGACTTCACCTGTGAAAACTCTTAACCCTAGAGCATCAGATCATACCACAAGAGCTAACCATTAAATTCTACCGCTATTAACCTCCCATACCTGCAGCCCTACCTGTTCAAAAAACCTGCAACCCTTAACCCTAGAGTCCCAGATCATACCTCAGAACCTGGCCTCTAAATCCTACAGCTCTAAGCCATCCAGACCAACAGACTTCACCTCCAGACCAACAGACTTCTCCTGAGAAAACTCTTAACCCTAGAGCCTCAGATCATGCCACAGGAGCTAACCATTAAATCCTATAGCTGTTAACCTCCCATACCTGCAGCCCTACCTGTTAAAACCTGTAACCCTTAACCCTAGAGCCCCCAGATCATACCTCAGGACCTAACCTCTAAATCCCACAGCTTTGAAGCTCCAGACCAACAGACTTTACCTAAGAAACCCTGCAGCCCTTAACCCAAGAGCGCCAGATCATACCTCAGGACACAGCATTATAAGTTACAGCAAATTCAGAGGATTGACTGCCTGCCTAAACACTGTCTAAATCCACTAAACATACAGATTGCGCATGGCCGCCATCTTGCTCATTTGGGTCTGCGCTGGAACACTCTCTAATACCCTACTATCTTACACAAGAAATATTTATTTACTTTCTACTGAGCTGCTCCATATTAATATTTCATATTCCCAAATAGAGTTACAATATAAATAGTGTGCCAATATAAGTGTATCTACAGAACTTCCAGTCACCATTGCTCAGATTAAACAACGTCCAATGCCGATTTTGGCTAAGATATACTTTGTGAGTTGTTGCCGATCTATATATTTGTCTAACTGAAAGCCCAGAATTGTGATACAATTTCTTTTACTAATATCTTATAAATCCCAATTTTTATCGAAACGCTGATGTACGAAGATTTGTACATTTAACAAACTTTGCTTTTTCTACGTTCTCAGATAATAAATTAATAGCTTCAAACTAAAATGCATGTAATAGAGAGTTAAAAACATAATTGAATTTAATGGCGCACCCGTTTAAATTTTTCTGGACACCAGCACGCTAGTGCAATCAATAGACAAACTTGTAACTGCGATATCCTTTATATAAATAAAAGATTCGTTATATACCTCGGAATTAATAAAGATCCTAGCACAGAAACTTGGAGAACATCATGTGTTACTGTTATACAAATTGAAATATTATTTCATAACTAATATCACTGTTTACTTCAACATTTTCTTTTCTTTCAAATAGACATGATGGACCCTGATGCAGGAAGTTCTCTGTAAATCTTCGTGTGGCATCCTTGGAGGATTATGAACAAAAATTTAAATTATTGTTATGGATAGTTCGGTTCTTAACTGACGCTTTGTCTCTTAGTTACGATATACACCAAGAATGAACAATATTTGTTGTAGATTGTCATCTAATACTTGTAAACTTCATATGGCCCCCACTATTCCTAACAAAAATAAATAAAATTGATACAAAAAGGACATGAAACAAGGACGAACTTTCTTATCCCCTCTCAGACACTTGCCAAGTTCTGTTAATTCTACATATCGAATAAACAAGCTTTGGTGGTCTACTATCTACTTACGTCAGTAAAACAATTATTGCATTTCAACATATCACATTGTATTAGGAGAGCCTTGAGCGGGTTCCTCCACTTTGCCGATAGGGGCAATGTATTACGGGCTGCGTCCACCTTACAGCAATAGATGACAGCCCATTCGCTTGTATCATACACTTTCATATTTACAATGTTTATGCATACAAACGAAAACGTTGGTTGTGACACTTAATTGCAAATTAAGGAATATCATGTTCGACAGACACACACAGTAAAGTTCTTAGGCTCACGAGATTTTAACGCTGTAGGTTACGATTGTGAAACACAGAAGTTAGGAAACAGGTGACTGCGATTGACTATTGAAATTAGCCAAAACTAAGGCAATGTTCGCCTACTATTCTCAATAAAGTCTTTAGCTTATAATCTAAGCCAATTATGGTAATTTTGGAAACTCATAAAATAAAGTTAAGTTCTTTCATGAATTATTGTGGTCATTAAGTGAGATCAACGGCTATCCAGTACTTATACGTACAATCCTCATGTTCTAACGTATGTACCTATCATAAAAGTAATACAGAGCAGATTTGATTTGAAAAACCTGAACCTTTAACATCATAAAGAAGAACGAAAAGTCAGTTAAATACCAAACTTGATATGTAAGACTATTGTCGTCCAAGAATGAAACATGAAGGCCTTCAAGAGCATCAAACACTGCTTATAAATCTTTACTTGAAACAGTTTTGGAAAATGTTTAGTTTCTCAAAAACGGCTCTGTTGTAATGAAGATACATCATTTAAACACATTTTATGACACAGCAAAGGCGTGTCCTCAGTTTTTAGGAATTTCCGCATTAGTCCACTTTGTTCTGGATTAATGTTGTACTTATACCTAGTAAACCGCTAAAGCTGTACAAAGCCTTGGTAAACAAAGGGCATATACCTCGTTTAAACGCACAATTTATATCAAATATACCTTCTGATTTGTGGAATTTACCATTTCCGAGCTATTCCTAGTGGTTCAAAGTTTGCTAAATTTATATTTCCCTTAAACAGAAGTACCGTGGAAAGACCCAAATTTCACCCATTTGCCATTAATGGTAACGGACAATCAGGCTGTATTCGACACAAATACAGCACTTCGACACGTCACTACAATGTGTCTGTATGACCCTTTGTGCTGTAACATTCCTTCTGACCTACAAGCAGGTTAACCTCTAACACGGAGCTACACACCGATTCTAAACACAACTCCAATATTAACACGCAAACAGCTTCGCTGCCGGGTATACAAATCGGCGAATCCTTCGTACAGTGCCGCACTTACTGACTCGTGAACTGCTTCCCGCAGTGTTTCGAGTCCGCCAACTCTTCATCACGGAGCCCAGAACCTAACACACTTTTATTCATTGCTCACTGACCATCAGATTCGGAAAGTGATCAAGGGCAGCAACTCCTCCCCCACGGAGCCAGACTCAGCTCGCACCATCAAACTACATTGATGGTAGTAGTTGTAGTAGTAGTAGTAGTAGTAGTAGTAGTAGTAGTAGTAGTAGTAGTAGTAGTAGTAGTAGTAGTAGTAGTAGTAGTAGTAGTAGTAGTAGTAGTAGTAGTAGTACAACATCGCAAAGCGAGGAGGCTTATGGGAAAATAGTCCAAACACACAGATGTTTACGTAAGGTTTTCGCACATACACGGCAAGTGCAGTGTATGTTCACTCTCTTCAGATGCAATCTTCTTCAAGTCCATCTAAGACTTGAAATGTTATAAAAAATAAAGTCAATGCTCATTAAAAATTTTCTGCCATCCACTGGTAGAATAAACGCAGACATACTGAGCGGTACCTTAGTGCCATCTGCCCAGATTTTGTGTACTAAACCCTCGTGCACACGTAACAAAGCAACATGGTACTCGGACGGTAAACAAACACACACCGAGCCACACCTTATCTCCCATAACAGATTCTGTTGCGTAACCTTTGTTACAAATAACCTTGCCTCACTGACATGTATCCATCCAAAAACCATTGACTTCCCTTTTCCCTAATTGGCTAATCCTTTCGGCGCCTCACGAAGGCTAGTTTAGTGTTGAGATTTTCATTTTAAAAATATATCCATATTCGTGTAACATCCTTCGAAGATGTAAATTCAAATCCCGGTAGATATGTAACGCTGCTTTAACTTCAACTCTTCACAGATATTTGTACAAATAAGGTACTAGTGCAGCCTTGCACACAAACACAAATTGACAATTAACTTCTTTCACAAATACATATTTTTGGATTCAGCCGGTTTGTAAACATACATTTTTGGTGAAACCTAGGTTCTTGGGTGGAATGTGGTAGAACCCTATTTACAAGAAATACAAAGTGAAGAAAGAAAGAAAGAAAGAAAGAAAGAAAGAAAGAAAGAAAAGAAAGAAAGAAAGAAAAAAAAGAAAGAAAGACTCAAAGACAGAAAGAAAGAAAGAAAGAAAGAAAGAAAGAAAGAAAGAAAGAAAAGAAAGAAAGAAAGAAAGAAAGAAGAAAGAAAGAAAGAAAGAAAGGAAGGAAGAAAGAAAGAAAGAAAGGAAGGAAGAAAGAAAGAAAGAAAGAAAGAAAGAAAGAAAGAAAGAAAGAAAGAAAGAAAGAAAGAAAGAAAGAAAGAAAGAAAGAAAGAAAGAAAGAAAGAAAGAAAGAAAGAAAGAAAGAAAGAAAGAAAGAAAGAAAGAAAGAAAGAAAGAAAGAAAGAAAGAAAGAAAGAAAGAAAGAAAGAAAGAAAGAAAGAAAGAAAGAAAGAAAGAAAGAAAAAAGAAAGAAAGAAAGAAAGAAAGAAAGGAAAGAAAGAAGGAAAGAAAGAAAGAAAGAAAGAAAGAAAGAAAGAAAGAAAGAAAGAAAGAAAGAAAGAAAGAAAGAAAGAAAGAAAGAAAGAAAGAAAGAAAGAAAGAAAGAAAGAAAGAAAGAAAGAAAGAAAGAAAGAAAGAAAGAAAGAAAGAAAGAAAGAAAGAAAGAAAGAAAGAAAGAAAGAAAGAAAGAAAGAAAGAAAGAAAGAAAGAAAGAAAGAAAGAAAGAAAGAAAGAAAGAAAGAAAGAAAAAAGAAAGAAAGAAAGAATAAAGGAAGGGCGGAAAGCGGAAGAAAGGGCGGAAAAGGGGAAAGGGGGAAAGGATAGAAAGGGGTGAAGGGGGAAAGGGGGGTAGCTTGACCTTTGTAGATGAACACGACAGGATGGTCAAAACGTTAGTTTTGTCTAACACGACAAATCTGGATGGCCAAGATATTAAACATTTTGTAGTATGTTCTGGCAAGCAGCTTGATCTTTGAAGACAACCACGACAGGTTGGTCAAAACGTTACTTTTATCCGTTTGCCTTATGCGCGGCAAATTTCAATTGGAGGCCACACCGTTAGTGTACAAGTTGCTGAGAATGGTGAGCCCCGTGATGATGTGTGTGGAATCTCTTAGTTAATCAGTTCAATCAAATTTTGTAGTAAATTGAATAATCATATATAATAATGACTATAGCCAGATGTTTTAAAATGTATTAATTATAATTCCCCAGTACTTGTACATAACATTTAATCTGTCGACGCGCTATCAAAACGAAATTTAAAGGGCATACCTGTGCGACCGGTACAACAAAGTTTTGGTTATGATTCAGAAGCTTCTGTTCTCCAAATTTCTCCTTGCACGTTTTAGGAGAAAAGCATATATACAAATTTCCGCCTCGATTAACACTAGGCAAATAGCTGAAAGTTGTAGGCGCTTGGTAGACATTTATTGAAAACTGTTCTATAGAAACCTTCGTGCAAAAATCGTATCATCCAATGGTAGAGCATAGAGATGGTTCGTTTTGGGGAGAAAATGTCGTGTCAACCATCCATTTATGAGCTCTACACTCATAAGAATGCTGCTTTACATATATTATAAATAATAATCAATGCACTAACTACATTATCTGAATTTCTATAAACGAGTTGCTCTCAAACATAAGCTAACTAGAAATGAACTTAGGAACTCTTGCCGCAAACATCACATTAGGTACATAATTTGGGTCATCTGTCAGATCTGCCTATACTCTTGATTTTATAATCTCTATCCTTAAGTCACATGGGACAATGTGATGAAATGATATGCAAATTACCACAAAGTCCACAGTGTTTAATCTCACGATATTTATTTTATCTTTCAAAATAATGGAAACCGCAGTATAAAGCCCTGTCCTACAACTCAAACTGACGGATATCCGAACTAGCATTATCTTGAACGTAATGCAGCCACGCTTACAGCTACGCCAAGAAGGTAGGCAGAGCTAGAGATATTTATAATTATTATATATGTATGTGAGATAGAAAATTATTCTCCCTCTCCCCTCCCTTGCTGTGTGTGTGTGTGTGTGTGTGTGTGTGTGTGTGTGTGTGTGTGTGTGTGTGTGTGTGTGTGTCTGTGTGTGTGTAAACAACTAAACTGAAAGCTGGAAAATAAATATCTTATGTGTTCCACTCATATAATTGACGCCAATCTCGTAAAAAATCTCTTAAAAAGCATATACCTCCATCTTCTTCAGTTAATAAACATAAACGTTACTTTAATGCTTACTGTGTGTACATTCGAATAAAGGGAAAATGGAAGAAGAGTAGGCATTAATGGATCACCAAAAAAATTTAAATTTGGTGCCTCTGTGATGACTTTGTAATTCACAACAGTAATAGGTGTTCTTGCATATATTTGCAACCCTAATATTTCATGATACAACAATTTACCAAAGAACTATTCACATTTTCCTGACGAGATGTATATCAAAAGCCGAAAGTTTCATTAATGATGTACCCTAGTTTCAACGTGTGGCCAGCAGAATGCGTTAGCTGCGTCTACGTTGGCTCTAGCGACTAGATTGCGGCCTGTTCGCTGGTATTATCCTGTATTAATGTTTACAATGTTTTTTCAACAGGAAGAAATGTTTGAGTGTGATATTTACATGAAAACGGAGAAATATAACATAATAGAAACTCAGGTAATTTTATAGTCATTCGGGATCAGAACGTGGCAATTTCGATTAGAAGCCACAGCGTTAGTGTACAAATGGCTGCGTATGGTACTATACAAAGACGACTTCTGCAAGATTGTTTATTGATCTATGTCACTTACTCCCAGTCCATTTGATTTTGTTGGAATCTGTTAGTTATACTTAAGTAGGAAGCTCGACAATCATTTTCATCTTTCAATGGCAGTATGGTTGATTCCCTCAATCACATTTTTAAGTTTAAGAAGAGTGTTTTAAAATATTTCTTACGATATCAAATATTTAGTTTTGTTACATGTACTAAAGTAAATTACCATTCTTCCATTGATATTGCCTTATTCACTACGTAGGTTTTTCTAAATTTATTTCGAATCTTTAATAGGCAACTACCCTACTGTGCAAGAGAGACTTTCAAATTCTAATTCTTTTATACTTTGTTGGAATCATTTACTTTCAGTTAAATCGCAAATATCAGCAATTCAAATAACCTTGTACCCCAGAAAATGCTTTTGAGCGTATGTACTCGCTAATAGAAATTTTAAAGGATTTGGAATTGAATTTTTCCCATTTCAGATTATTAGGAAGAGCCTTAAAATGTTGGTCTCATAATACACCCCTTTGTCTGCAAACAAAGTTTTCGCTAGTATGATGGATGCTAAACCTTTGTCTACTGTTCATTTTACGAATTCCCTTAATTTTTAAAACTGAAGCCTGAATGAATAAAAACGACTTTCAGATTAAGGATATATACATACAAGGAATAATTAAAATCTTCATTCTTGTCAAAGATACTTACTAGAGCCTGCAGTGTGAAGTGAAATTTATACCTTTCTATCTCCTTTGGTATAAGAAATATTCATTTACTTCCTGAGCAGAATGACTCAGATGATTTGATCTATGGTCCCCATTCAGGAGTGACGGGTTCACTTCCCTTTGTCATGCTAGCTGAACCTTAGAATTTCTGGGAGATTTCCCAGGTCATGAGGCGGATGCCGGGTGGGTTAAACATATCCCCTAAATTTCCTGTCTCTCCAATTCTAAAGAGTATTATTTCAAGTCATCTCTCCACTGGTGGTCGGCGGTTGTCTTGGTGGTGCATGGCAGGATGATATGCTCTGAGAAACTTCCGCCGTTGGTAGGACTTTTACCGGTCTCCGAATTCAATCTTGCGAAGGGAGTGTGTATCCGAGTGACAGAAGGCTGAGATATGCTTTTTCCTGGCCTTCCGGAGAGTTTCCATGTCGCAGAAGGTACCAAAATGCGTCCTTAAACTGTCCCGCCATTTTGGGAAGGCTACCCTTTCCTCCTTTCACATCATCCTTGATTCCGGAGATGTCCCCGATTGGGGTTATAGGTACAAGAGACCGCATTTGTGGCTCCGTGTCCATTCCGCTCCTCCACGTAGTTGAGTCCAGGCAAGTCCTAGTGAGTTGTCCCATAATAATATATCATATTCCAAACTAGAGCTACAATATCAATAGTATACTAATATAAGTGTATCTATAAAACTTTAGTTCACTGGTGCTCGGGTATGACGACGGACAGACCTGATTTTGTGTAAGATATGGTTTATCTTTATATGCCAATCTTTATATCCTTCTAATTGAAAGAACAGAAATATGATACATTCAATTTATTTTAATAGCACATTATTAATCCGAATTTTTCTCGGCGAGCGTGAAGTACGATGATTTGTAAATGTAACAATCTTTGTTTTGTCTAAGTTCACAGATAATTTATTAGCATTAAATAAAACCAAGATGACACAAAATTCTAAATATAATTGAATTTAATTACATACTTGTTTCAATTTTTACTGGTTACCTGGACACTAGTTCCATCAGCAGATAAAGTTGTACCTACGATATGCTTTATACAAAGTGAGATGTCGTTCATATAGATCAGAAGTAGTAAATGCCCTGACACTGAACATTGCAGTACTTTATCTACTATTGTTTTACAATTTGATGTTTCCTTTTCATAACTGATATCTGTGTTTACTTCAACTTTCCCTTTTTCATTTAAATACCATACAAACCAGGTGATGAACTTAACCGCCATATAATTAATTTGACGAGTAATGCGGATCTATATTCTCAACAACTGGAACGAGTTCATGAACTTTTGAGACGGAAATACCCAGTTTTAATGCAACAGGATAATGCAACACCTCACAATACATGAACAACCATGGAAAAAATTCAGAAGTTGGGCAGGAAGCGAACTGCTACTACACCCAGCTTACAGCTCTTATCTCACTCCATCAGATTATTATCTTTTCCGATAGATGACCAATTCTCTACGTGGAAAATTTTTTCATAATGAAGCAGTGCAATTGGGGGTCAGCGAATTCTTCGCATCAACAACCAGAGACTGGTACCATCGTTTGAAGCTAAACCTCGCTGAATGATGGCTCAAGACCATAGAATCTAATAATCTGTACTTTGAAAATTAGTTAGCTACTTCTCAGAACACACTTTAAATGACTGTTTTCCTTCAACAATTTACTTAAGAGTCAGTATCTATAATAGGTAGAGGAGGTTTGGCTCTCTACCCAGAAAAATTACATAGCAATTTTTGTGTGTTTTGATGTCCATTCAATAAACATGCCTTTTTTATTTAAGAAAATGGTCCGTGTAAATTTCTAGGTATCCGCGTTTGTCCTTTCATGTGCAAGTGTTTGTGTTTGTGTGTGTGTGTGTGTGTGTGTGTGTGTGTGTGTGTGTGTGTGTGTGTGTGTGTGTGTGTGTGTGTGTGTGTTTGTATTATGCTCCGGTCATGCAAAATAGCAGAATGTCAAAGGATCACAGAACGCCAAGCTTTTAAAGGATTTAATATGCCGATTTTTTTTCATTTTGTTAATGACGCACGACGTAATAAAATACATACGACATAGCAAAGACACTGATTGGGAATGAAACACAAGAGCTGTTTTATCCTCATTATCTTATTATCTGTCTGATCTTGATGAAATTTCAAGATTGTTCTAGTGGCAGAGAAATGGGAAACCTTCAGAACTTGCGTTATTTCTACTGGAATGTTTGTTTAGCTCTGTATTACCGGGTGCCGATCTCCCTGTATACTTGGGGCGTAGTCGCTGTTGAGATATGACAATATGACATATTACAGTTAAAACGTCATAGATAAAGCGTGTGTTACGGCCTATAGCTTATTATACAAACTAATCTGTATGGAAATATATTTACGTAATTATCACTATATTTATATTGCCCACAAATAGTGTGGATCTAGTGTTCCATATCCAAGTATATGTGCTAGAACGCTGTATCTGTGTATGGGATGTTCAACACAGGACTTTGTGGCTATTAGCAAATTAACTAAACGCAAATCATTGAGTCAAGGAATAAAAGATGTCGAATAAAAGTTTCTCTTGCATCGTAGGGTATATAATTATTAATGAATGGAAATAATTTTAGACAAATAAGCGTTGTGAATAAAGGAACGTGGATGGAAGAATGATTATTCACTCTCTGTAGTATTTGCTTAAATTAAATTGCGGAATAATTGCAACACATCCAAAGATTTAAACAGGCAATATATGTTTTGAAGCAACCTAAACAATAAAAATGCATTTTCTGTAAAAATCCGCATATATTTTTGAATTACAAAATACTTGTCTGTTTGTGGAGGGGTGAGAGATGCACGGTCACGCGCGCGCGCCTGAAGGGCATAATAAATCCGAGAAAAAGACAACTTAAGTACAATATTTTACTCACATAAATTTTACTAATTGTGTGCAAAATACTTTTAAAAACTCTTATCCTTTTCTATTCATGTAATAGACATAAACGTTATTCTATTGCTAATGTTGTGTACGTACCTACAAGGGCAATGTGAGAGTTTAGTATGTATTAGGGGATCATCAAACCTACTTAAATCTGGTTGACCTGTGATGACTTTGTAATAAACTCAGTAAAAGCAGTTCTTGGATACGCGTCCTCCTGTAGTACTTCATGATACAACAGTATACTAATGAACCATTTGCATTGGCATAAATGAGTGTACTTAGGAGGCTCTAAAGCAAGCAGTTGTTTTTGTTTCCATTAATGGTAACTCTGCTTCTACACACGCCCAGCAGATGGCACTATATCGGTTTTCACACCATTAAGTCACAATGGGCTCTTATAGACTATGCTTTTCTTATGGAAGAATCAAGTGCTCCGTAGCTAAATGTATTTTCATAAGTGACTAATATAAAGTAGGAACGCATATTTCAGTATGAAGTGTGAGGAAGAATACGATGTTATTCACCAAAGATATTTTATTTAGTTAAAATATTTTTAAATTAATAAAACTTGAAGTTCGGTTTTGTAGAGACCTTACACAACGCTCTGAACGCTAATATATTGTCTTAAAACGAAAATGTTGCAATGAAAAATATTAAGACTCTTCGCTAGTTTCTTTAGGGCACGTTGGTATTTAGATTGGACACTTCTCAATATATTTCCTTAAAAAGTAAACATTAAAATAAAGTGAAAGAATTTTTCAATTATGCAATGGAAAATGTGGACGCTGGCTATTTCTCATTCTACAAATCAAAGCTCACAACGACAAAGTTGTCAAGGAAATAATGAAAGAGCATCTCAAGACTAAAATATCCAAGAACCTTCAGTTTAAAGCAAATGTTTTCAGCTTGCAAGGTACACAGCGTTAACAAAGCTTGTGTCTGTGTCTTGGAGATAGTAAAATCCAGATGTATTAGAACAGTGTAAGGAGCGATTAGGGGCTGTAATTCTGGTTAAACTACTGCTTACACGATGAATGAACAGAGGACGATTTTTGGAATACCAATCAGCTACAGGTTATCAAACCTATAATCATTAGTTTAACAATCGGTTAAACCATAAGTGACTTCATTTCTTGTGAGGATAATGTGTAGGTCAAACAGGAGTCCTCATTGTATGGTGAGACCATGCCCGATTAAGGAATCATTAATTGTTAAATGTATTATACTAAGGTTAAATATAAAGTGCTCACAGTTATTGGTACTCTTACAATATTATTAACGGTATTAGTCATAGTATTGGTAATTGTAATATGTATAGTGTTTAACGCCAGCTTTTACTACATATTGCACCGCAGTCGGAGACACTGATGAAACATGATACGAAGATGCAGAACCGAAGGAAAGAGATGGCTGGGGAAACGGAGAGCCCGGAGAAAACCCACCCAACCGTTAATCTTACTTTGCTGTCGTCCGCCCTGGTGAGAGTCGAGCAGTCCAACCATTGATACCGAAATTAAATGATTGCAATAAGTAACGAATCCTGATGGATCTAAAAGGAATGTTGGTTCTTTGTTACAACACGTGCAAGGGCTGTCTAGTCGAATAGCAGTTTGGGAGGAGAGTTGTTATAACAAAAGAAATGTAAGAAACAGTGTCCTTAGCAGATTTCTAAGGGATAACACTTGACTTTTTGAATGATGTATTCTTCGGTCCCTAATAATGACAAAGACAAAATTGTTACAATGGGAATCTTTGGTTGAATGAAGAGGGTTTTCAGAAAGTGAAAGTGACATATACACCCACACGCGCAGCTTTGGGCAACAGTCTTCGGCGTCAGGCCGATTAGAGCACTTCGTGGCTGGAAAGCCATTGAAACAGTCCAAGACGTGAGGGCGATTAGGGCAGTCCTCTTGTTCTGTATTGGGCCAAGCATACCAGAAATGAGAGAACAGATTTGTCGGTTCATATATACGTGAGGAACGAATAAAGCTTATCGAGTAATAAACATTACGCCTTCAGTAACTCTAAACAGGGATATTGGTAACCCTTGGTCGGCAACTTCAAGTTTGATGTTCAGATAAAAGAAGCAGTCAATAAATAAGTTTGAAATGGGCATTCCAGTGTCAATAAAAGCATCCTTCTCACACATATATACGCATACCCGGAGATTAACCTCATTGCTTTACCCTGAGGTAAACTACATTTGCTTCAAACTGTCCCGTAAAAGAGGAACTATTTGTCTACAAATATAATCGCTTCACCACACAGTCACGGCGCGACTTAATGGTAATCGTAATAGTACTAACAATAGTACAAGTAGTTTTATAATACTTGTAATATTTAGTACAGAAATTTTCGGGAAATTAGGGATATTTGGCAACCATTAGCAACCAATCGATAATAGCAGCCATCTGCAACACCGGCCTGCAATTGACTCTGGAGGACACCCTTAAGAAGGCAGTGATAGAAAGCGTTTGGTCTGAATTCTAATAAATGGCAGCAAGACATAAATTTGCTATCTTGTTGCATACTTGTTTATTCTGTGATGAATATTGCCACATTTTAAAATAAACTATACACTCTGCCATATGTATATGTATTATTGAACTACTTTGTACTACTTCAATGGCAGATAACAGCAGAAGTTTAATTACGTGGTTTCCAATAATAATAGGCGTGGATATACAGTGTATGCTAAAACCCGTAAATACACTTATATATTATATTTTTCCTTTAATTTTTAGTTTCCAAGGCAGTTGTATTGGAAAATAAAAACGTAGTAGGAATAGTACTAGTAAGGACCTAAGGATCTAATAAGTTGAGGCACAAATGTATTTCACTAAGAATTAACTGAAAAATATGCACCAAATGTTGAACTAGGTAAACAGTACAATAATGAGTACAATATAACAACAACAATAATAATAATAATAATAATAATAATAATAATAATAATAATAATAATAATAATGATGATGATGATGATGATGATGATGATGATGATGATGATGATGATGATGATGATGATGATGATGATGATGATGATGATGATGATGATGATGATGATGATGATGATGATGATGATGATAATTTTCTGAGAACTTGTTCAGCATTGGGACAGAAAATGTTTGTTGAAGATTCTCATCTAATATTTGTAAAGTGCGCATGGCTCACGTTGTTCCTAACAACGGATAAATAATATTGACACAAAAAGGATATGAAACAAGGACGAATCGTCTTATGCTCTCTCAGACACATTCTAAATTCTGTTAATGCTACATACCGTATAACAAGCTTTGCTGGTCTACTATCTACTTACGTAAGTAAAACAAATACTGCATTCCAACACATCACATGACATTAGGTGAACCTGGAGCGGGTTCCTCCTCTCTACTAATAGAGGACAATGTGTCCGGATTACAGCAATAAATGGCAGCCCATTCGCTTGTATTATGACTTTTCATATTTACAATGTTTATAGATAAAAATAAAGGCTTTTGTTTTAACACTTACTAGCACATTAAGGAAAATCATGTTCGATATACACACAGCAGAATTCTTAGGCTAACGGGATTTTAACGTGTAGGTTACTATTGTGAAACACAGACGCTAGTAAACAGATGACTGCGGCTGACTATTGAAATTAGCATAAAACAAGGTGGAAGACCAGTATGAGGAGCCACAGCGGCGCCATGAGGCGATCCATATCCCAATAGTCACCTCAAGGGCGGTGACTGCTAAAATCCACAAATTGAAACCCAACAAATCCCCTGGACATGATGGCGTTAGTGCCCTCATGCTACAGCACCTTCCCAAGAGGGCCATCATCCACTTGACGCGGATCTTCATTGCGTGCCTCCACCTCCGCCACTTCCCGGCTTGCTGGAATGAGGCGAGAGTGGTGTGCATCCTGAAGCCCGGCAAGGATACCATCTTTCCATCTAGCTACCGATCCATAAGTCTTCTCCCAACCGTCTCAAAACTATTTGAGAGGTTGCTCCTATTCCGCCTGAACCCTCTTTTCGAGGAAAGGCAGCTCCTACCAGAACACCAGTTTGGTTTTCCTCATGGACACTCCACGACGCTACAGCTACTGCATCTGGACAGCCCTGGGACTCCAGGGAAACCTCAAGACAGTCACGGTGTTGCTAGACGTAGAGAAAGCCTTTGCAACAACCTGGCACCAAGGCCTACTGTACAAACTCAGGGAGGAGTAGTAAAGTGTTGGATCATGCCATTTGACCTTGAAGTTCATGCCATTTGACCTCGAATTACCTTTGAGGTCATGCAATATGACCTAGAAAAATTTGACCTTGAGGTTCCGACAATTTGACTTTGAAGGTTATGCCATTAGACCTTTAAGGTCATGGTGCACCCTCTGGACTGGGACGCACCCCCGACGCACTCCCAGGCACCCCCATGCACCCTCTTGAATTTCTGCATCCCCCCAGGCACCACGCGCAACCTGCACCTTATGCATCCTTCGACGCACACCCGCGCACCCTCTTGACTCTCTACATTTGCCACCCACCCCAGGAGCAACCCCGCGTACCCTCTTGATGCATTCGTTGACGCACACCCTTGACCACCAGCATTCCCCGACGCACCCTCGACGCACTTCCCTTCCCCGAGCACCCTCCGGACCCTCCGTTGACGAACTGATCTACGCGTGCGTGCACGCGTTCGCGTTCGCGTACATGGTGCGGCGCCCCGGGATATTGACCTTGGGTCTGCAGACCGTTTGACCTTGAAGGTTATGGTGATCTTTTTTTTATTTTTATTAAGAATACATTGGAATAAAGGTCACGTGACTTTAGGAGAGCGAATGGAGACTGACACGTGTCTAGTTGGGCGGCCAAGGGTCAAAAGGAAGAAATTAAGGTGAGGACATGATTGAAACTGAGGCAGGAAGGGACGTGTAAGGTTTTGATTGGTTGAAATAAGAATGTTTTTGATTGGCCTATGCAGAGCCGGAGGTAGACCAGCTTGAAACTAGATCAGTGGCGTATGGGGTCGATGGTTCTGGCTTTGCTTAGGTCAGCTCATTCCTTTTGGTATATTTTCTTTCTTTTTTTATTGAGAATATACATATACAGGATGCACTTTTATTTTAATGATAAATACGAAATCTGCTACTACTTACAGGAAAGGACGCTGAAGATATTACACTTTATATTTCTTCTGCTACAAAATATTTCATTTTGTTAAAATTGTTTTTGAATGTTCTTTGAATGCTAATTGAATACAGGAAATATGTCCACTGATGATGAGGCACCACTTTTCACACACACTGCTTTTTGACTCACTTTGAGCACAAGAAGAAAGCATTTTGCAAGTGATTATGCGTTGGTGAAGTCGACGACGAAACGTTTTAATCCACCTCGAAGTTTCTCCTCGCCCTTGTAGATGATGCAGAAAGGGGTAGAATTTAGGTTTTGGATGAGTTCAGGGGTGGCTTTGCCGAATCTGGATGGTAGGAATACTTCTGAGTTGTCGCCTAGTTTAACAACAGTTTTGGTTCCGTGAATAGTATCGATGGATCTGACGCCTACCACTAGGTACGGTACGTTCTGTTGTAGGGAGGAGACGCTGAGGATGTCGCAGCTGTTGGATAGATCCTGAAGCTGGCGTAGGGCGTCCATAATCACTTTTTACAGAAGATGCAGTTTTTAACCAACGGTGGAGGTCCGTTGATATGGTTTATATGGGAAGGTAGGTTCCAGTGCTGCTCGCACCTTCTGAATGGAGCACACACTTGCTGTACGTCTATGGAAAGTTGCTGTCAAACGACGTTGAATTTGGTTGGAGGGTAACGCTGGAAAATAACGTTTGCATTTTGTAGGAGCACTCGTTGTTCTGAGGGCAGCAGCACTTGAAATTGTCTGCCGTTGTCGATGAACCTTAAGAAGACTAAAAAGCACCCGCAAGGCATGAGCGCTTGTCTCTCCCCACCTTTTTATACTTGAAGTGACGTAACCAAAACACCCACGTGTTCATTTTAGCGCGAGAACTGCGTTTGAGGTGCATTTAGACGTTTTTCCAGCAATTTCTCAGGAAGCACAATGGTTCACATTTCACCACCGACAGTAGCAGGAAGTGACGTGTAAGGTTTTGATTGGTTAAGATAAGAATGTCTTTGATTGATCGAGAGTGGTAAAGTCAGATTTGTGATTTGCAGAAAATAGACGCGTTTGTGATTGGATGAAAAAAAACTGGAACAAAGAAATACGGGGAAATAAAAATGCAAATTAGCAGAAAGTGACGAGGAAGGAATATGAGAATGAAAAGTAGGCATTTACCTATATTGAAATTGGATAGATTTCTGCAATGTTTGTGAACTTGGCCTTTAATTAAAACTTCCGGTATTACAGAAGAAAGCAAATTGCTTGTGTGTGCATTCCATCCTTTTATAAAAGCAGTCAGACTTCCGGGTTACAGAAAAAAATGCAACATTGCAAAATTATCCTGATGCAGGTACGTGGATATCTGAGCGTGCAGTATACTGCTTTGGCACTTTGATCTGTTTGTACGGCAATAGCCGACTTTTGTATTTATTTTCCCTTTAAGAGAACTATTGGAAGCACGCGTGCAAGAAACAGCTGATTAAAAATAGAACTTCATCAGAATGAACATTTTTGAAAACAATATGTGTTGCGCTCCTTTAATGCGCGCTGACTTCCTTCCCACCTCTTTTTATACCGGAAGTTACGTAACCAAAACACCCACGTCTTTTTTCCTGTTACCGTGAGAACTGCTTTTAGGCAGTTTTTTCAGTAATTTCTGAGAAAACACGATGCTTCGCATTTCACTGCCGGCAATAGGAGGAAGTGACGTGTAAAGTTTCGATTGGTTAAAATAAGAATGTCTTTGATTGGTCGAGAGGGGTAAAGGCAGATTTGTGAGAAAGCAAATTGCTTGTGTGTGCATTCCATCCTTTTAAAAAGAGTATTTAGCGGGAATATATAATAACATTTAGCTGCATTAACATGAATTAGACCAATAATAAGTTTAAAGTACGTGGTGCGTTATTGATGAGAGTGTGAAAAGTAGACGCATTTGAATACATTCCAGCAATGTTTGTTGTCTTGGCTTTTACCTTGCACGTCCGCTGCTCTAGAAAAAATAAAACTGCTTGTGTGTGTGCCATTTAAAGGAGTAACACTTACTGGTTACAGAAAAAAATGCAAGCTTGCAAAAGTGTGTCCTGTTGCAGGTGCGTGGATATCTGAGCGTGCAGTTGCACTTTGGTCTGTTTTGAACGGCTATAGCCGAATTCATTTTGCCTTTAAGAGAACGATTGGAAATTTCAGACAAGGGTTAACTGGAGGGAAAAGTTATACAAATTACTGTCACATGAATTTCTCAACTCACTGTTCTAATGAACTAATTGACATTAATTTCGCAATTCTAAATACTTCACAAAGTTCTAAAATTTCGAAATACTTTTGAGCATTTCAAAATTTCCTGAAATTACTTAAACCCTATAAAAGGTGCCTAATTTTTGCAAAAATGCCTAAACTTTTAAAAACTGCTTAAAATTTCATAAAATCCCATAAATTTTAAAAAATCTATAGTTTCAAAATTGCTAATGTTTCAAAAAATAAAAAAATTGGAACTTTCAAAACAAATGTTAATCTTTCAAAAATAATCAGACAGAACGCGCCTCGCGCACGCACGCTTGCAAGAAACAGCTGATTAACAATAGCACTTCAACAGAATGAACATTTTGAAACATTAATTTCGCCAAAATAACCAGACCGTCCTTTGAAATGATTTTCCCTTTAAGAGAAGTATTGGAAAATTCAGATTGAGAATGTACATATACAGGATGCAGTTTTATTTTAATGATAATTACGAAATCTGCTACTACTTACAGGAAAGGGCGCTGAAGGTATTACACTTTATACTTCTTTTGCTACGAAATATTTCATATTGTTAAAATTGTTTTTGTATGTTCTTTGAATGGAACATATGAACTGATTGAATACAGGAAATATGAACACTGATGATGAGGCACCACTTTTTGTCCTCCGTTCACACACACACTGCTTTTTGACCTACTTTGAGCAAAAGAAGAAAGCATTTTGCAAGTGATTATGCGTGGGGGAATCTAGGGACTTTTGTGGCGTAATTAGGGAATTTTGCGAGGTATTTAGTGGTTTATTGTAGTGTTATTTAGTGGTATTAGTGACTTATAACGCGTGCAAAAACAGCTGATTAACGACAAAAATAATAAATTAAAGAATAATTTCGCAACAGTGGCTTACGGTTGCATTTAGGGATCTTTGGAGTGCATTTTCTGCATTTAGATGGAACTTAGGGGGCTTTGAGGGGATGCATTTGTATTTGAAAATAGGAATAATGTTTATATTTGTGAATGGAGGTAATAGGATAATTTAAAGAATAATGAAGTAAGTTTATGTTCTAAAACTCTTATTTGTTGATTTCATTGTACATTAGCATCATTTTCTTTCTCCCTTTCCTGCTTCCTGAATAGCTAGATTCTTTAAAGAATTCGTTTAAATTGTTTAAGTGCCTTTCAATATGGCAATAGACGTTTTAAATTTCTTATAGCCACAAGATTTAAAGATATTTCATAATCATTTAAACAATTATTTATAAAATGCGCTGAATTTGAAACAATTACAATACTATTAAATGTATAAACTACATTATCACAGTACTCTGCAACTGTAAATTTTTATTCATGTAGTAGATACTCTTCAATTCTTTCAATGTTCTTAGATTTTATATCCCAATCTGTCTTTTTATATAAACGAAGGAATTATCACTTACACACTTTAGGAAAAGGGAGAGCATGTCGTAGTGCAAGCCGATGTTGATTGTATGCGCGGGTGATATGGTGACGTCATCAAGCATGTTGAGACGATTCTGCATTTTCCGGTGGCAGGTCATGAGATACTTCAATGATTAAGAAGAGTAAATGTTCATCACCTGCAAGCTTCATCTCACTATTACGCTTCTGATTTTTTTTTGGGGGGGGGGATATTCTCGCTTCTTCTCTTCCGCCGCACTATGCTTGGTGTTCTATAACATTTATTAAAAGGATCGTTAGTGTCATGCTAAAATATGTGTTTTTCATTAGCTAAAGATAAAACAAAACAAACATACATCTATTAGGGGATCCTATCAGAACGTCTGCGGTGAACAATCTGGAGTCTTTTGATTTAGCCAGTTCTCAACCTTCCTGACATTCTCCTCTGGAGCTATATCATTAGGTAGCGAAGCCAGATATTCATCCAAAGGTAGAGTATCCAGATCAGAAATTGGATATTCCACTATATCAATGCTATGTCCATTAGGGAACAGGTCTTCCTCACACACTGGAAACTTATGCTCAATCCTTCGGAATCTACAACAAATAAAATACGTTTAGGTTACTCTGGCTCGAATAAACAGGTGAAATAAAATCATAGAAAATATAATTCTCTTTTTTATGTGTACTTAATCAAGCTTTCTCTTTCTTCGTTGGTACACCTCACAAAAGTCATTGCATAGGAAGTATGACGCCATGCGGTCGTGCTCTGATGGATTGATACATAATACTGAATGCGTGTATCCGTCGCATGATTCCGTATCGCATTCCAATATATGCTTTGCTACAAACACATCAACACCATCGGCACCACCAACTCGCATGGGTGTTCCTCTAAAAGTATGAAACAATATTACAAATTAGATGTTTGTATTAAGAAGGAATGTTATAAATTGTATGAAAGAGGGAGTATTACTTACTGGTTTCCTCTTTGGTACACCTTACAGTTTTCTGTACACACGGCAAAACTCGTCATCTGATCATGATGTGATGGTTCTTGGCATAAAATTCTATGCATTACGCCATTACACGTTTCGGTGTGGAAATACTTGTCATGACTCACTTCCAACGCACACTCGCTCCAATTTTCTGAACTATCACCCATTTTCCTCTTTGCTATGCAACTCCCGAATACCAAATGACCACAAAAAGCTTGCTGTATAGCTGCCTGCTTGAATGCTTAAACAAGGTAGTGACGTCATATTCGAGTGGTTGGGGGGGGGGCGGGGGAGTCTGTATGAAGAAACCTGCTTTTTGCTGAAAAGACAACTTTGCTTTTACAGACCATTTTTTATATAGAAAATTTTCGGTTTTTTCACAATTGTCTCTAATGAGCTTCAGTAAAATACATGTTTCACTGATTCGATTCTTGTTAAATAACCACTGGGTTTTACGAGGGTTTTCTTAAAATTATCCACCTAATAAATATACAAAACATTTTTTTTCAGATTTTTTATTTTTAATTTTTCATCATATTCTCCTTGTAACTACACATTTTGTCTCCGCGATGCTCCCATCTGTGGAACTCGTCCAAATAGTACTCGGCGTTTCTCGCTGCAAAATAATTGTTCACGAAGGAGATTACCTCTTCATTTTTTCCGCTGAGTAGCATAAGCCAAACGTGGGAACTGGGGGTGTACTTAGGCCCTTTTTGCTGTATTTGGAGGCTTGTTGGAGTGTATTTGGGATAGGTTTGGTGTATTTAGGGGCATTTGGAACGTGTTTACTGTCTTTTTTAACTTAATAGCTTGAAGGAGTGCATTTATGCTTTTTTGGTGTATTTAGAGGTGTTTCTTTGTGTTTTAGAGAACTTTTTGCAGTATTTGGAGGATTCTTGGAGTGTATTTGGGATAGTTTTGGTGTATTTAGGGGCATTTGGAACGTGTTTACTGGTTTTTTTTAACTAAATAGCTTGAGGGCGTGCATTTATGCTTTTTTGGTGTATTTAGAGTTTTTTTTGTGTATTTAGAGACATTTTTGTGGCGTATTTGGTGGATTTTTGAAATGCAATTAGGCACTACTCGGGCTGTACCCAAGCTAAATCGCCCGATGCGACGCGCCGCGCGCGCGCAGAAGCACGCGTGCAAGAAACAGCTGTTTAACTTTAGGAATTCAACAGAATGATCATTTTGAAACAATAATTTCGCCGAAACAACCAACGCGTGCGGGAAGCAACACATGACAAGACGGCTCCTAAAGAACCAAGGCTTGAGGAGCGCCACACATATTGTATCAAAAATGTTCATTCGGTTGAAGTCCTATTGTTAATCAGCTGTTTCTAGCACGCGTGCTCCTGCGCGCGCGCAGCGCGTCGCATCGGGACATTTAGCTTGGGTACACCCCGAGTAGTGCCTAATTGCATTCCACAAATCCACCAAATACGCCACAAAAAGGTCTCTAAATACACAAAAAAACCTCTAAATACACCAAAAATGCATAAATGCACTCCCTCAAGCTATTAAGTTAAAAAAAACAGTAAACACGTTCCAAATGCCCCTAAATACAACAAAACTATCCCAAATACACTCCAAGAATCCTCCAAATACTGCAAAGAGGTCTCTAAATACACAAAGAAGCACCTCTAAATACACCAAAAAAACATAAATGCACTCCCTCAAGCTATTAAGTTAAAAAAGACAGTAAACAAGTTCCAATTGCCCCTATATTCACCAAACCTATCCCAAATACACTCCAACAAGCCTCCAAATACTGCAAAAAGGGCCTAACTACACCCCCAAGAAGCCCCATCAAACCTATCCCAAATACACTCCAAGAAGCCTCCAAATACAGCAAAAAGGGCCTAAGTACACCACCAGGCGCCACGTTCGACTTATGCTACTCAGGGGAAAAAATGAAGAGGTAATCTCCTTCGTGAACAATTATTTTGCAGCGAAAAACGCCGAGTACTATTTGGACGAGTTCCACAGATGGGAGCATCGCGGAGACAAAATGTGTAGTTACAAGGAGAATATGATGAAAAATTAAAAATAAAAAATCTGAAAAAAAAATGTTTTGTATATTTATTAGGTGGATAATTTTCAGACCACCCTCGTAAAACCCAGTGGTTATTTAACAAGAATCGAATCAGTGAAACATGTATTTTACTGAAGCTCATTAGAGACAATTGTGAAAAAACCGAAAATTTTCTATATAAAAAATGGTCTGTAAAAGCAAAGTTGTCTTTTCAGCAAAAAGCAGGTTTCTTCATACAGACTCCCCCGCCCCCCCCCCCCCCAACCACTCGAATATGACGTCACTACCTTGTTTAAGCATTCAAGCAGGCATCTATACAGCAAGCTTCTTGTGGTCATTTGGTATTCGGGAGTTGCATAGCAAAGAGGAAAATGGGTGATAGTTCACAAAATTGGAGCGAGTGTGCGTTGGAAGCGAGTCATGACAAGTATTTCCACACCGAAACGTGTAATGGCGTAATGCATAGAATTTTATGCCAAGAACCATCACATCAGGATCAGATGACGAGTTTTGCCGTGTGTACAGAAAACTGTAAGGTGTACCAAAGAGGAAACCAGTAAGTAATACTCCCTCTTTCATACAATTTATAACATTCCTTCTTAATACAAACATCTTATTTGTAATATTGTTTCATACCTTTAGAGGAACACCCATGCGAGTTGGTGGTGCCGATGGTGTTGATGTGTTTGTAGCAAAGCATATATTGGAATGCGATACGGAATCATGCGACGGATACACGCATTCAGTATTATGTATCAATCCATCAGAGCGCGATCGCATGGCGTCATACTTCCTATGCAATGACTTTTGTGAGGTGTACCAACGAAGAAAGAGAAAGCTTGAGTAAGTACACATAAAAAAGAGAATTATGTTTTCTATGATTTTATTTCACCTGTTTATCCGAGCCAGAGTAACCTAAACGCATTTTATTTGTTGTAGATTCCGAATGATTGAGCACAAGTTTCCAGTGTGTGAGGAAGACCTGTTCCCTAATGGACATAGCATTGATATAGTGGAATATCCAATTTCTGATCTGGATACTCTACCTTTGTATGAATATCTGGCTTCGCTACCTAATGATATAGCTCCAGAGGAGAATGCCAGGAAGGTTGAGAACTGGCTAAATCAAAAGACTCCAGATTGTTCACCGCAGACGTTCTGATAGGATCCCTTAATAGATGTATGCTTGTTTTGTTTTTTCTTTAGCTAATGAAAAACACATATTTTAGCATGACACTAACGATCCTTTTAATATATGTTATAGAACACCAAGTATAGTGCGGCGGAAGAGAAGAAGCGAGAATATCCCCCCCAAAGGCAGAAGCGTAATAGTGAAATGAAGCTTGCAGGTGTTGAACATTTACTCTTCTTAATCATTGAAGTATTTCATGACCTGCCACCGGAAAATGGAGAATCGTCTCAACATGCTTGATGACGTCACCATATCACCCGCGCATACAATCAACATCGGCTTGCACTACGACATGCTCTCCCTTTTCATAAAGCGTGTAAGTGATAATTCCTTCGTTTATATAAAAAGACAGATTGGGATATAAAATCTAAGAACATTGAAAGAATTGAAGAGTATCTACTACATGAATAAAAATTTACAGTTGCAGAGTACTGTGATAATGTAGTTTATGCATTTAATAGTATTGTAATTGTTTCAAATTCAGCGCATTTTATAAATAATTGTTTAAATGATTATGAAATATCTTTAAATCTTGTGGCTATAAGAAATTTAAAACGTCTATTGCCATATTGAAAGGCACTTAAACAATTTAAACGAATTCTTTAAAGAATCTAGCTATTCAGGAAGCAGGAAAGGGAGAAAGAAAATGATGCTAATGTACAATGAAATCAACAAATAAGAGTTTTAGAACATAAACTTACTTCATTATTCTTTAAATTATCCTATTACCTCCATTCACAAATATAAACATTATTCCTATTTTCAAATACAAATGCATCCCCTCAAAGCCCCCTAAGTTCCATCTAAATGCAGAAAATGCACTCCAAAAATCCCTAAATGCAACCGTAAGCCACTGTTGCGAAATTATTCTTTAATTTATTATTTTTATCTTTAATCAGCTGTTTTTGCACGCGTGATAAGTTACCAATACCACTAAATTACACTATAAAACCACTAAATACCTCGCAAAATTCCCTAATTACGCCCCAGAAGTCCCTAGATTCCCCCACGCATAATCACTTGCAAAATGCTTTCTTCTTGTGCTCAAAGTGAGTCAAAAAGCAGTGTGTATGTGAACGGAGGACAAAAAGTGGTGCCTCATCATCAGTGTTCATATTTCCTGTATTCAATCAGTTCATATGTTCCATTCAAAGAACATACAAAAACAATTTTAACAATATGAAATATTTCGTAGCAAAAGAAGTATAAAGTGTAATATCTTCAGCGCCCTTTCCTGTAAGTAGTAGCAGATTTCGTATTTATCATTGAAATAAAAGTGCATCCTGTATATGTACATTCTCAATCTGAATTTTCCAATACTTCTCTTAAAGGGAAAATCATTTCAAAGACGGTCTGGTTATTTTGGCGAAATTATTGTTTCAAAATGTTCATTCTGTTGAAGGGCTATTGTTAATCAGCTGTTTCTTGCACGCGCGCGTGCGCGCGGTGCGTTCTGTCTGATTATTTTTGAAAGATTAACATTTGTTTTGAAAGTTCAAAATTTTTTATTTTTTGAAACATTAGCAATTTTGAAACTATAGATTTTTTAAAATTTATGGGATTTTATGAAATTTTAAGCAGTTTTTAAAAGTTTAGGCATTTTTGCAAAAATTAGGCACTTTTTAGAGGGTTAAAAAATTTTAGGAAATTTTGGAGTGCTCAAAAGTATTTCGAAATTTTAGAGCTTTGTGAAGTATTTAGAATTGCGAAATTAATGTCAATTAGTTCATTAGAACAGTGAGTTGAGAAATTCATGTGACAGTAATTTGTATAACTTTTCCCTCCAGTTAACCCTTGTCTGAAATTTCCAATCGTTCTCTTAAAGGCAAAATGAATTCGGCTATAGCCGTTCAAAACAGACCAAAGTGCAACTGCACGCTCAGATATCCACGCACCTGCAACAGGACACACTTTTGCAAGCTAGCATTTTTGTCTGTAACCAGTAAGTGTTACTCCTTTAAATGGCACACACAAGCAGTTTTATTTTCTCTAGAGCAGCGGACGTGCAAGGTAAAAGCCAAGACAACAAACATTGCTGGAATGTATTCAAATGCGTCTACTTTTCACACTCTCATCAATTACGCACCACGTACTTTAAACTTATTATTGGTCTAATTCATGTAAATGCAGCTAAATGTTGTTATATATTCCCGCTAAATACTCTTTTTAAAATGATGGAATGCACACACAAGCAATTTGCTTTCTCACAAATCTGCCTTTACCCCTCTCGACCAATCAAAGACATTCTTATTTTAACCAATCGAAACTTTACACGTCACTTCCTCCTATTGCCGGCAGTGAAATGCGAAGCATCGTGTTTTCTCAGAAATTACTGAAAAAACTGCCTAAAAGCAGTTCTCACGGTAACAGGAAAAAAGACGTGGGTGTTTTGGTTACGTAACTTCCGGTATAAAAAGAGGTGGGGAGGAAGTCAGCGCGCATTAAAGGAGCGCAACACATATTGTTTTCAAAAATGTTCATTCTGATGAAGTTCTATTTTTAATCAGCTGTTTCTTGCACGCGTGCTTCCAATAGTTCTCTTAAAGGGAAAATAAATACAAAAGTCGGCTATTGCCGTACAAACAGATCAAAGTGCCAAAGCAGTATACTGCACGCTCAGAAATCCACGTACCTGCAGCAGGATAATTTTGCAATGTTGCATTTTTTTCTGTAACCCGGAAGTCTCACTGCTTTTATAAAAGGATGGAATGCACACACAAGCAACGTGCTTTCTTCAACAATACCGGATTTTTTAATTAAAGGCCAAGTTCACAAACATTGCAGAAATCTATCCAATTTCAATATAGGTAAATGCCTACTTTTCATTCTCAGATTTCTTCCTCGTCACTTTCTGCTAATTTGCATTTTTATTTCCCCGTATTTCTTTGTTCCAGTTTTTTTCCATCCAATCACAAACGCGTTTATTTTCTGCAAATCACAAATCTGACTTTACCCCTCTCGATCAATCAAAGACATTCTTATTTTAACCAATCAAAACCTTACACGTCACTTCCTGCTACTGTCGGTGGTGAAATGTGAGCCATTGTGCTTCCTGAGAAATTGCTGGAAAAACGTCTAAATGCACCTTAAACGCAGTTCTCGCGCTAAAATGAACACGTGGGTGTTTTGGTTACGTAACCTCAAGTATAAAAAGGTGGGGAGAGACAAGCGCTCATGCCTTGCGGGTGCTTTTTAGTCTTCTTAAGGTTCATCGACAACGGCAGACAATTTCAAGTGCTCCTGCCCTCAGAACAACGAGTGCTCCTACAAAACGCAAACGTTATTTTCCAGCGTTACCCTCCAACCGAATTCAACGTTGTTTGACAGCAACTTTCCATAGACGTACAGCAAGTGTGCGCTCCATTCAGAAGGTGCGAGCAGCACTGGAACCTACCTTCCCATATAAACCATATCGACGGACCTCCACCGTTCGTTAAAAACTGCATCTTCTGTAAAAAGTGATTATGGACGCCCTACGCCAGCTTCAGGATCTGTCCAACAGCTGCGACATCCTCAGCGTCTCCTCCCTACAACAAAACGTACCGTACCTAGTGGTAGGCGTCAGATCCATCGATACTATTCACGGAACCAAAACTGTTGTTAAACTAGGCGACAACTTAGAAGTATTCCTACCATCCAGATTCGGCAAAGCCACCCCTGAACTCATCCAAAACCTAAATTCTACCCCTTTCTGCATCATCTACAAGGGCGAGGAGAAACTTCGAAGTGGATTAAAACGTTTCGTCGTCGACTTCACCAACGCATAATCACTTGCAAAATGCTTTCTTCTTGTGCTCAAAGTGAGTCAAAAAGCAGTGTGTGTGAAAAGTGGTGCCTCATCATCAGTGGACATATTTCCTGTATTCAATCAGAATTCAGAGAACATTCAAAATCAATTTTAACAATATGAAATATTTTGTAGCAGAAGAAGTATAAAGTGTAATATCTTCAGCGTCCTTTCCTGTAAGTAGTAGCAGATTTCGTATTTATCATTAAAATAAAAGTGCATCCTGTATATGTATATTCTCAATAAAAAAAGAAAGAAAATATACCAAAAGGAATGAGCTGACCTAAGCAATGCCAGAACCATCGACCCAATACGCCACTGATCTAGTTTCAAGCTGGTCTACCTCCGGCTCTGCATAGGCCAATCAAAAACATTCTTATTTTAACCAATCAAAACCTTACACGTCCCTTCCTGCCTCAGTTTCAATCATGTCCTCAGTTTAATTTCTTCCTTTTGATCCTTGGCCGCCCAGCTAGACACTTGTCCGTCTCCATTCGCTCTCCTAAAATCACGTGACCTTTATTCCAATGTATTCTTATTAAAAATAAAAAAATATCACCATAACCTTCAAGGTCACACGGTTTGCAGACCCAAGGTCAATCTCCCGGGGCGCCGAGCCATGTACGCAAACGCGAACGCGTGCACGCACGCGTAGATCAGTTCGTCAACGGAGGGTCCGGAGGGTGCTCGGGGAAGGGAAGTGCGTCGAGGGTGCGTCGGGGAATGCTGGTGGTCAAGGGGGTGCGTCAACGAATGCATCAAGAGGGTACGCGGGGTTGCTCCTGCGGTGGGTGGCAAATGTAGAGGGTCAAGAGGGTGCGCCGGAGTGCGTCGAAGGATGCAGAAGGTCCAGGTTGCGCGTGGTGCCTGGGGGATGCAGAAATTCAAGAGGGTGCACGGGGGTGCCTGGGAGTGCGTCGGGAGGGCGTCCCAGTCCAGAGGGTGCACCATGAACTTCAAGGTCAACTGGCATGACCTTCAAGGTCAAATTGTCGGAACCTCAAGGTCAAATTTTTCTAGGTCATATTGCATGACCTAAAAGGTTATTCAAGGTCAAATGACATGAACTTCAAGGTCAAATGGCATGATCCAACACTTTACTACTGGGAGGCCAACGTACCTCATCCCTATCTCGCCCTGATTAGTAGTTTCCTCAGAGACCGCACGTTCAGGGTGAGAGTGGAAGGACGGATGTCATGTATTAGACCAATAGCCGCGGGAGTCCCGGAGGGCAGTGTACTGTGCCCGATACTCTTTGCGCCCTACATGTCTGACTTCCCCTTGGAACCACAGACTGTTACGTACCAATATGCTGACGACGTCCTCATAATGGCACGTAACACAAATCTAAGATATTGACATCCTCCGCTGCAGCTCCAGCTCCGAGCCATTGGCCGTTGGAGTGAGAAGTGGAGGATGGCCATTAGCCCCGGAAGAGCTCTGCTCTTTTCCTGGCTAAGGTCCGAGCTAGTTGACCCGATTGGTCGCTGAGGTTGAGGCAAGGACAAGGGTATGCAGCGCTAACGCAGTTATACCCAATTCTTAAATCCACCATGCCAACGCACGTCAAACTACGCCTGTATCGGGCGATTATACCGTCCCTGATTCTATACGGCTGCGAAGTCTGGGGATCAGCGGCTCCCACCACTATTCGCAGACTACATTGCGTCCAGAACAGGGCACTGTGCATGATCTAAAATACCGAGCGTAGACCCCCGTCCCACATCCTTCATACCTACTCCGGGGTTCCGTACATCGTGGACGTGGTGCGGGAGATATCGCGCACCATCTACGACAAGCTCTACTCCCATCCAAACATACTGGTGAACACCCTTGGCCGTTACGACCACAGGGTTCATCGCCGGCGACCAAGCTACCGGTTACCCAAAGATGATTTGGATAACTAGAACTGAACAGGGCCACATTCCCCTGACTCCAACCTCCCAAGCCCAGAAATATGCTTGGTAAACTCAATACATAAAAACTGTTCCTTTCCCTCTAGCCTGTTAAGCGGACTGTGCTCAGATGCCTCCCAGACAGGCGGAAGGGCGCAGCCAGCACTGGGCGCATCCCCACACGGGGCAAATGCGCGCACAAGGCTAGACATGTCACTGCCTAAAACAACCGCCTGAGACAAAGGATGACACTTCTATATTGCCCAGATAAAGACACAATAAGCGGCTAGATGCTGGGCAGAAAACACTCCGTCCAGGTAAACCTGGAAGACTCGACCCTTCTGCTGGTCTGCTGGTCGGTGTGTGTATGATTCTTTCTCATTAAGATATTCATCATTATTGATGTTTTATGTCCTTCACTACTGCTTAAAATTATCAGGACAGTTTTTGTATATATGAATCTTAAAAGAGTATAGGCAGCAAAACGAAGAGGCAGAATGAAAATAATATCAAAAAGTCGTTTGGTTTTAGCACTGCGATTTCTACTAGCTAAACATTTCGTCTTATTGACGGCATTGCATTTTTGAATTTTGAGTTTCAGAGTTTTGAACCATTTTGTGTTCGCACAAGACGTCTGATTGTGTTTCGCTTATTTGCATTTTGGGAGATAACAAATCAATAGAAAGAAGTAAAATATTGCATAGCGTGAACAATGAACAGCAATAAAAATGTGAAATATCAATTGAATATCACAATTTAAGGCGACGACATTGTTTTGTGTACGAATGGGGAGGTAGCGCCCTCTGGAATTAGTTTTCAGTACTACTCCCTGCCCTTCCAGGTTGATTATTCTCATAAGAGCATCATGAAAATAAATAAAAAACAACAAATAAATAATAAATACATATATGATGTTGCATAACCTAAAACATAAAGCGCAACCATTATTTCGAATATCAAGTAAATATAAAAATTCGCAGCTATGATCTTGTTTCGTTTATGAATAGCGAAGTAGAGCCCTCTATATTTAGTTTTGAGTACTATTCCATATTGTTTCAGATTTCCTCTTCTGAATACTGTTTTGTATGTTTCATTACTGCCTAAAAGTTATCATGATACTCTTAAACTGTGCTTGAATATGTATGTCAAAAATCGAATAAGGAGAAAAAGAAGACCGAGAAGAAGAAGAAGTAATGTGAAAGGAGGACCTAAAATAGGTTTAGTTAGGAACACTGCAAATACAACGAGTTAAATGCTTCGTCTCATTACCAACATTGCTTTGTGAGTAGAAACAATTGAATACAGCGACGACAAAGATTAAAAGAAGTCAAAGAGCTGTTTATCATTTGGGGCTCGTAACAAAGAGGATTGAGTGCGTTCCAGTTATTTCTATCTCGGGAGATAACAAGTAAATAAATGAATAAATTGGTAAATAAGTAAGTAAAACATACTCAACGTTTACATACTTAAATACCAAATTTACAGCGATGATCATTTTGCATTAACGAATGGTGAGGTAGCACGCTCTATAATAATTTTTGAGTGATATTCGTCGTTCTTGCAGACTTTTTCTTTCGATTACTGTTTCATAACCATAAATAGAAAGTGAAAGGAATTACGCACCACTATCGTTGTCATCATGAATTAGGTCTAAAGGAATTGGGGATTTTCTTTTATTTGGATTATTCTCTACTCTTTAGTAGACGCGACAAAGATAAAAAACCTTATAAATTCAAGTCCAACTTTAATTGGTAATGGATAAAATTGCGTATTGTACTAGCGAGGTTTGATGTGTAATTCCTCAGGGGTTGTCGTGCTTACTCGCTAATAATCCTTAACTTACCTCTCAAACCCCATAAATAGCTATTAATTTAATGCTGGAAGAAACGTTGGATGCAGCAAAATTTTCCCAACTTTCCAATGTCACTCGTTATGTCAAAGAGAGAGAAACAGTTTTAGACTTTACAGACGCCAGAAATAATCACAATGCAGTTGTGTTAAGTCAACGTTTCACATTTTTGTTCATGACACTGCATGACTGTGTACAGTTTCACTTTCTCTATTACGTACATGGTAGGCACAAGGGGTATTGTATTCCGCCCAACAATTGGATACCAGATTTCATTTGGGATACATGCTTCGAAGGACCCTAAACATTTATTTGATCCATATAGTGGGTTAGTGTGTGTCTTTTCCTAGACAATCTATCTTTCAGTAGAAATCAAAAAGGAAAAGTCACTGCTAGTACTTGTATTCAACGTGCTTCCAAAAATACGGCTAACAAATGTTAAAACATTTCTGACATCAAACATTTTTGTTGGCACGGAAACATTTTCAAAGAATGGTGACCTTTCAAAAGCGCAATAAAAAAATTACTTTTTCAGCTATTTTCCCGAACATTGAAATCTTTATATATCATTTTTCTGGAAATAGCATCTAAAATACAATTGCTTTTGAAAAAAAGTTTATATTTTTGGAAAATCATAAGAAATACTCCCAATCGTAATATATAAAACATACAAAAGTCCCGATTAACTGCTAGAATTAACTAGAAAACTAGAAATTTTGCTAATTCTTTTATGAGTGATCCATTTCTGAAAGGTTCCTTGTTACTGGTTTGAGTTTTCCATTACTTCTTCTTTTCTTAAGTAGGAGGTAGTTATTCGCTCTTTATGTTTTGACCATGGAAGGAGAATGGAATAAGGAAGCCAATACCATCGGAAAACGCTACATATTTGCATATTTACACACCACAGTAATAGACAAAGGATATTGTTTATCAGAGACATTTAGGTTTATTAAATTAATTGTAACTGTGTTGTAGGTAAACTTAACCGCCAATTGCAGAATAAATAACTAATTAATCTGAATTTGTTTTATTTGAATATATATCTTCAGAGAACGTTTATGGGCGATACGAACATCACCTGGTCGCCTAGTTTTATATACAATTTACATGTTATATTTAAGGTTCTTTTTGAGTAGCCCCATTTGCTGCCTGCCGCTCTTTTGAGCATTTTTATACTTTGTTGTACATGTTCTGCAATTGTTTTATATGACTTTGCCATGTTAGCCCTTTATCTACAATAAGTCCTAAATATTTGTAGTTTCTGTTCCTTCTGTCGTAGTGATGTCCATATTCCGAGGTTATCAACCCAATGAGCACATTGCAAGTTTTGTAATTCATTTGGTTTGGAAGTCAAGTCATTTATTTTTAACATCACTAATTTATGAACAATATCATAAACAACTTATTACAAGTATTGAGAAAGTTATATGCCGGCACATATGAGATTTTCAAACTATAACGTTAAGATGAGAATAGCCTTAAATGAGTTTGAGGTGTTGCCACTTACAAAATCGCCGATTTACACATTTATTACATTTATTTATTATTTATTTACGTACAGCCTGGGTGTGTATTAATGGAAGCAAGGTCAGGTGTAAGTCATCTTATAATGTCATCAGGAGACCACTCTAACTCACTCTCACCGTCTGGGAATGTTAGTATTTCAGAGCAAAATACAATTGCAAGAGAATTATTGTCAAATGTTTACTTAACTTACTACAAAATGTCACTTTAAATTCAAATTGAAATTCATAATGGATAAATTAAAGAAAAGGGTACATTTTATTTCATGATATGCAGTACTTCAGGACATGTTACAAACAAATGATGACCCTTATTCACAAAATATTAAAATTACTGTACATATAGAAGATTGCCATTGTTTGAAGAATAAAAATTGAAATACAAAATGTAAAACTGTGTTAAAAAAACAAGCCAGCTAATCGATATACCTGACATCTATTGTATATTATACGCGTTTCTGGTCCATATTCGCATGTAGAATCCAAAACTCTTGGTTTGCTTTTTGGAAAAATTTGGAAGTTGACCTAAATAAACATGGAAACATTAATAAGGACATGAGTTCTATATTTCGTAACGGTAATAAGGAGGGCAGCGCTCTAAGATCTGTGAAGCATGGACTCATTTGAGCATAATTTCATTAATCATCTAATATGACGGTTTGAGAGTGTTATCATTTATTTATTTATCTAAATACTGAAAACCGTAATCGTAAATCAGAGAGATATCAGAGAGAACAACCCTCTGAGTAAGGTAAGGTACTTATTGACTCAGGAACGGGTAGAATATTAACAACATTTGAAACTTAGACAAAAATGGTAGGGAATAGTTGAATGAAACGACTAGAGTATCGATATACTAATTGGTATATTAAAATACAGGAAACAACGGATCGGAAGGATTAGAAAACATTTCATATATTAGGTTAGAATTTTCTTTCCTTCACTACATTCCGGTAGCTTATCCACTGGGACATTACCAACGTCTTCTGTCCCGTTCTTCGGAATATCATTCCTCTGACACCTAGCCTGTCATTGTATCTAGGAAAAACAGTTTTTTAAGACTTTCTCAGCTACTTGGTTCTCATTCAGGACTTTAATGGTTAATGATACATTAAGAGTGTTTGTAAAAGGTGCAAAAAAATTTCCCTAGTTTAGTACAATATAATACTGAACTGTTAATAGAGACAATCCCAGAATTGGACAGTATTATGATCTCAGGTTAAATGTTAACTGCGAGTCTGATCTCATCACTACCTTGGGCTGCGGTTAAGTAACTAACTAACTTGAACTTAACGAAACCAACATTTGTTAGCCCACAGTAAATATATGACAAGAGATATCAATAAATATGGAAAGATAGATTTCTTACTGTGAAGTAAGCTTCATCTCCCTACCGTGTTGTTACGTAAGTCTTCTAGAGGGGTTGTTGTCAATTATAATAACCCTAATTGAAGGTTTGCCTCCTGAACTTATTTTTAATGGGCCAATGTGAAAATTAACAGATCAATAAATATTTGGTATTGAAGGCCACGTTGTTAGGAGAAGTTTCCAGCTACAATAAATTTTAGTGCGAAACAAGTGATAAAGATAGACATACAAAATAAATCGAACAAAATTGATATACTTGCCTCACGATTTATGTCAATGTACGGTACTACAGATGAACACATGTTTCCAATTATTTTCCAATGCTAATTCCAAAATTTATCCTATTGAACTTAGCTATAAACTGTAAAAAATTGCCACTTTATTTAAAGAGACAAATAATAATTTATACTTTTGATTTATATAATAGTGGCTCAATGTACTTAAAGCGTACTAGAATTATTCACAAAATATATAAAAAGCCAACATAAAATGAAAGATGAAGAATTAGAATGAATATATGCAAGATAAAGATTGAATTTGTTTACTTATGCAACTCTCTGTAGACTTTAGTTCTGAAACACAATGCTTCTTTTCCGCCTATATGGAATATTTTGGGTAATGTACCTCTCAATTATTATAGTTATCATTCGCAAATACTTTGCAGCGAAAGAAACACTACTGCCGTAATATGTCGTAAATATTGCTAAACAACTAAGTTCCACTGGTGTACACATAGCAATTACAACTTGAGCGCCATCTGCAATGTTCTACGTGCACCTTGTGTTTGCACAGGACTGCGTGTCCCTGTGTTCGCAGTCAGGAAACACCCGGGATATTTAAACTGCAAGTTGGTCCCGCTTTTGCGTTCGGCTTCATTTTAGCGTTAAAATAATATTTTCTGTAGAATTTTACTGTAGCCTAAAGTTCAATTTCGAGAATCTATTGGAAATGTATAGCTTTGGAACACCTGAATATGGAGAAAATCCTCACAACAAAACTCAATTGGCGAAAGTAGGTTAAATACCAAAGTTGTATATAAGTTTCGCTTCAAGGACGCTAAGCAAGACCTTCAGGAAGGTCTTCCAATAACAAACTACCCCTTAAATGGACACTTTTAGAATATACCCGTTATATAAAGGTAGGATCTAATGACTTTAATAAATATATGTTTTTAAAACATCACCATTACAAATTAAATACATATGTTTTTCTGCTGGCAATGTTGTCAAAGTTCCTTTTCAGTTTGAATCACTTTACATAAGCGTAAAGTTTAAGAGATAAAAAAATCTTACTACACATAGAATGTAGATCTTGTTACAGCATACAATTTATGTGTAATACATTTTATGCTTTATTATATATGGACAACCGTTTGTGATGTAATCTTGATTATACTCCACAATTGTTATATATTCTAAACTGTAAAGTCCTTATTACGTACTTGAATGCGGAAAGTATTGCTAACGTCCGAAAATTCAATACATAGCCTTCCGTGGAAATACATATACGTTTTCATGTCCCCTAAGTGAAAAGATTTTTCAGATAAGACCCGTATGTGCATGTAATGGAAAAGGGAAATTTGGATCTAAGAATGCTGAGAAGAACTGAGCTAAAATGGCAAAATATAGTTAACAATGAGAATAAAATTTAAAGACGTCACCTAGAAAACAAGCTAAAACACTTTGCCATCACTTAAAGTCTGTTGTATTCCCTTGTAACTAAAATAAGATAATGCTCATCTTGAACTAGATAGAGAAATAAGGGTTTGTACAAGAGTAGGAAAGCTCCTGTGAATGTACTTTGTCAGCACTATCCCTGCTAGTGCAGCTGATAATGAAAGGTCTATTATACAATATAAACAGTATTATTTCCGAAAGAGGAAACTTAGTTTTTATCTTGGTAGTTTATTGAGCAATACGGTTTTGACCTGTGTGTATCCTTAGCCATACATAGCTGACCTTAATTTCTCTATTACTTGGTTACAGTAAATAGAAAGCTCTATTGAATTAGGACCATCAGTTACATTTCCCCTTTACAGAAATCTTTCAGGTATGTAAACGTAATATAAGAGGAACAAGTAAGTGTTTCTGAGATTATAAAGTGCCTAAATGTGAATATAAACCAACGCTTTTCTCTGTCCCGAAATATGGGTTCAGTGTTAATTTCAACATACGATAAGAGATAATTATCTCTCTGGCACTTGAATCCGATGTTTATAAATATTTCTCTCTCCAACTAGTTTGCGTAGCTAGAATTGTGCCTGCCTCACGTTTAAGATAACCCTGCTTATATTCTCCGTCAGGTAGAGTTGTAGGGTACGTCTTTATAGCGCGGTTTCCATTATTGTGAAAGATAAAATAAATATTGTGTGACTAATAACTGAGAGCTTTGAGCTCATTTGAATATCACTTCCTGACTTGATACATTTGTCGCATATAACTTAAAAATGGAGATTATAAAATCAAGAGAAAGAATAAAATCAAAATGCAGGTCTGAGAGATGAGCCAAAGATTTATGTAATATGGCGTTTGAAGGAAGATTTTGTAAGTTAATTTCAAGTTCCCTAAAGTTTTAGAGGAATTTGTTTATTGAAACTCTGTTAATGTAATTAGTGGTTTGATTATTATTTATAAAATAAGTAAGGCAGCAGTGTGGAGCTCATAAATGAAAAGTTTCCAGGATTTTTTCTCGCCTAAACGAGCCATATTGCCCCTATACTATTGGATAATGCTGTTGTTACATAAAGGTTTCTATAGAACAGTTTTCAATAAAATGGCTTCAAGGCGGCGCCTATAATTTTCACCCAGTTGCCCAGTATTAATTGCGGGGGTATATATATATATATGTGTGTGTGTGTGTGTGTGTGTGTGTGTGTGTGTGTGTGTTTTTGAGGTATTATTTCTGAAATGTGCAAGTAGATATTAGAGGAACCGGAGGTTCTGAATGATCTGTAAACTTTATTGTGCTAGTCCTACGTCATGGCCTTTAATTTTCGTTTGGATAGTGGTCCGACAAAACAAACTCTGTGCACAAGTACTGTAAAATTAAAACAAATACCTTGTAATATAAATGAACTGGTGCCTCTATATTTAATTATTGTTGCCTTAACTGCAGTTCTTAATGGCATATACAACTTCATGTGTATTATGTTCTCCCATTCTGTTACGTTTTAATAGTTATTCAGGACTCATTACTATTATTCAAATAATAATACTAATTTTTTCAGAATATCATTGATGTGTACTCCTCAGAGTCTCGAAGAGGTGATGATGAAACAGTAACCTGTGTTTTTAGCAAAACATCTCTTCGGAAGACCTGAATAAGTTTAAATTGATAAAAATCAAAGTCTTACCAGAAAGCATGCATAGCCTGGTAAGGTACTCAATTTATAAATGCTTATAAAAGTTCCAACAAAAATATTTTTCAACTATTTGAAAATACATAACTGACAAGGAACACAAGTTCCAAGTCCAGATGTCCAGAGGTAGTCCTGGTCGGGCGGGGCAATTTTTCTTTTTCCCCGTCCGGGTGCCTTTTGCCGCAGTACCTAGCCGCTTTGCGGCTTAACCTGAGAAGTGAGTCAAGTTTGGTTGCATTTTGTTCTGCTGGCGTTAGGTTTTTGTTTGTTTGCGATTTGGTGTTAACTGGTTGCCCTTGAGTGTTCTCTGAAGGCAACAGCTAGGCGGATTTGTTACTCTCTCCCCTTGGGGGAGGATCTGTTTTAGAGCTCTTGCCCCGTTTTGAGTACGGGTGCCCTGACGCTTGAGCCATCAGGCGTTATGTGAGTTTGAATACGTTTGGGGTTTCCCTTGGGTTAACCAAGGGGCCCCAAGACGTCTCTTGATAGTTTATATGATGGCAAGCGTCTTTGCTCCCTCTGGTCATACCTGCCCAGTGAGTTCATCAAAGGGTTGCCATGGGTTTGAATTTTGTCGTACATTGAACGAGCCCTCTCTCGAATGACGTCGACAATGTACGGGATGTTCGAATGTTCATGAAGGATATGGGCGGGAAATCTGCAGTGAGAATCGTAGATAACCCGTAGCGCCCTGTTCTGCAGCGTCTGGAGTCTGACGAAAGTGGTATTCGCCACTGTTCCCCAGATCTCACAGCCGTACAATATCATGGGCGGGATGATCGCCCGATACAGCTGGAGTGTGAGACGGAGTGGCACGGTTGAACGAAATATGGGATATAGGTTCCTGAGGGCGACGTACCCCAGCTGGACCTTGCCTTTGACGTGCGGAGCGTAAGTTAATTTGCGGTCCAGCGTCACTCCGAGATGCTTCGCCGTTTGAACCCATGGGATTCCACGACACCGAAAAACGAAGTTCTGCTGCAACCGATTGGCTTGTTTTCGTCAGGAGAATCACAGAGCTCTTCTCCGGGTTAATTGTCATTCGCCATTTTGCGCTCCATTCGCCAATGGTCCGGAGCTGGGTTTAGATCTGCCGAAAGCTATACCTTGGGTTTCTGTTGAATGCGAAGATCATAAGATCGTCTGCGTATTGACAGGTGTGGGTATTGTGGTGCGTGGGTATGTCAGCCATGTAAGCTGCAAAGAGTGCCGGCGAAAGCACGCTGCCTTTCGGCACTCCAGCGCCAATGGGCCGCTCGGTACACAGCTTCCCCTCCATCTTTACTCGGAAGCTTCGGTTTCCGAGGAAACCGGCCACCAAGGAAATGTATGGACGGGGAATTTCATGCTCCAGGAGCTTGTAAATGAGTCCTTCATGCCAGATAGTGGCGAATGCCTTCTCCACGTCCAGCAACACTGCTACCGTATTAGACCTTTCCTGGAATCCCAGGGAGGCCTTCTCGGTAACCCGCAGTAGTTGCTGTGTCGTGGAGTGGCCAGAACGGAAGCCAAACTGATGTTCCGGGATTAAGCCCCTTTCCTCTAGGTGAGGAAGGAGCCGGGATAGGAGCAGTTTTTCGAAGACCTTCGATAAAACTGGGAGAAGGCTGATAGAGCGGTAACTGGAAGAACAAATCGGATTTTTCCCCGGCTTTAAAACACACACCACGCGCGCCTCCTTCCAGATAGCTGGAAAGTGGCGCATGTATAGGCACGAATTATAAATCCGGGTTAAGTGAATCACGGCTCTGCGTGGAAGGTGCTTGAGCATTTCCGCTGTCACACTGTCCTGCCCAGATGTTTTGTTGTTTCTAGGAGAGTTAAGCGTGGTCGCTAACTCTCTAGGGGTAACGATGGGGATGTGGAGCTCCTCGTGGTCAGGGGGCGGGGCTCCTAGGAGGTCCTCCACCACCTGTTCCAGGAGGTCAGCATGGTCATCGTACATTGGCTCTACCATGAAGTCCCAAATGGTTGAAGTCTGTTGCTATATACTCACTTCCGCGTAATTCCTCTCTGACCACAAACTAATTGTTTGTTTGTTATTGTGTTTTTGTACAATCCAGATGATTCTACATTTCTGTTTCTAAAGCTAATTATTATTCTAAGCTGAATCTAAAGGACTTCCTTATATGACATACAAAGCTGAGCATATTATTGTCATTTCTTACCCGCTGCATAAGATATAACAGATAGCGCTATCTGTGGAGAGCAAGAGGAACTTTTGGAACGGATGTGGCCTCTAAGCCAATAAGCGTTCCTGTAGTAAAATCGATACTACTAAAATATATTTCCCTGCTATAATAAAAAATATCACTTAAATAATAACTTAATACTATTATCACACGCCATTTTCGAGCTACTATTCCACAACGGCATATCCGTCTGTCACATCCAAATATTAAGTTTAAGTTTACAGAAGTGGTTGGGAGGCCCATTTCGATTTTGTTGGCGAAATCTTACCGTGTTTTAAGCCATATGCTATTTTTATTAAATTGTCTTAGAGATAGCAATGGTGGCTACTGTTTTAACATATATCGATACTGAAAGTTCGAATTTAAAAACAACCAAAACAGGCTCCAAAATCTGTGATAGGGTAAGGTAAGTTTCATTAAATTACCTTCTTTAACAAGAACCATTTTAAATTTTTTTATTATTTATTATGATATGCCACTTGGGCAAATTCATGCAAACTATTTCCATAAAACATAAGGCATTTTCGAGTTCTTGTGCAAAAATGATCGAGCTACAAGTCTTGATTGCTTTGCAAATATATTGCTGAACACCAAAGATCGCTGTGTACCAAAGTACTACCTGCACCTTTTAGGAAATGCGTAATGTTTATTGTGTATATATGTATGTTTGACCACTCGCACGTGTGCGTGTGTATGCGTGCGTGCATGCGTGTGCCCTGTGTGAAAAACAACTCCTGTGACGGTCTTCCCACTAGTTGCACTGTTAACGGAGCAGGTTCAGAATCTTTATTAATAATTATGAGTAAACAAACTATATCGACCGAGTTTTAAGAACAGAAGTCCTCGCAAACCAGAATTGCTTTGGTATTGCGTACGCACTCTTCCCGCTGACGCCACATTCGTTTAAAATCGCATGATTCGCCAGTCAGACCTGGTAGTTTATTTTTGAAGAAAATTCCTGCAACACCACGTTATATTGAAGAATGTATTTTATCGCCGAGATTGTATGCTAATGTTCCTGGAGTCCACAGAGCTTACAGACAAACAACATTTACCCTTAACAATATACTAAGGACCTGCTAAAATCTAACAAAGTAACCCAACCAAACCGGGATTCCAAAGCGGCACTCTTTTAAGGTCAGAAAAAATTAAATAGATCAATGTAATGTAGATTAACTGGCAGTGTGAAGGCTTAATTGTAGAAACGTAGAGTCAGACTGAAAACTTCAATGCCAAAGCCGGGATTTGAACCACGGAACTTCTGGTTTCCTTCCAGCCGCACTTCCATTGGGCTACTATGGCCAACGTGCCGATATGACATTAAATTCTCCAACTGGCTCGTATTTTCCCGGTAAACTACTTAGGAGTTCTCATAAACACATGAGACAACTACCGTAATGGCGACTTGCTATATTGTAAGTACATTAAGGCCCGGGCTTTATTGTTAACCACTATTAGGTCAATTAAAGGAAATTAATTCTTCTTTCACACTGGCCGTGTGTAGGCTAAATTGTGGAACCGTAGAGTCAGACTGAAAAATTGAATGTCATAGCTGGAGTTTGAACCACGGATCTTCTGGTTTCCGTCCAGCCGCACTAACATTGTGCAACTATGGCCAACGTGCCGATATGATATTAAATTCTCCAACTGACTCGTACTTTCCCGGTATACCACTTAGGAGTTCTCATAAACACATGAGACAACTACCCTAATGGCGACTTACTATATTGTAAGTACTTTAAGGCCCAGGCTTTCTCCTAAGTAGTTTACCGGTAAAATACAGGTCACTTGGAGAATTTAATATCATATCGGCACGTAAGCCATAGTAGCACAATGGTAGTGCGGCTGGACGGAAACCAGAAGACCCACGGTTCAAATCCCGGCTATGACATTAAATGTTTCAGTCTGACTCCATGTTACCACAGATCAATTTAAGATTAAGTATTCTTAAATTAAAAAATCAAATTCAGTATCCTTTTAGCCAAGGTTTCTTGGGTAGGCTTCTGTGTGCGCGTCTTTGAATTTGTGGGAAGGTTGAGCAACTAAACTCAAAAATGAAAACAAACCATGTATATGCCCGCCTCGGTAGCGTAGATGGTAGCATGTCTGCCTCACGCACAAGAGGTCCCAAGTTCGAATCTCGGTCAGGTTGAGTTACCTGGATAAGTTTTATCCGGGGTTTTCCCCTATCCTTCAAGACGAATGTCGGGTAACTCTAAGTTCCATGGTCCCTGGACTCATTTGAGCACTATTTGATCCAATTCATTCACCGTCCGATATAACTTTACGTTGAGGCGGACGTAAATTTAAAAAAAAAGGAAAGAAAAACCATGTATATAAGTTAAATATCTTCCAAGCATGCGACTACGAGAATTTAAAAAATTTTGAAATTCTCAAAACTGGCAATAGGGATTCTCTTTGGACAGCATACATTTAAGTTGTTTCCGTGATAACACAAAGTTTTTGTTGATTTTGTTCAGAATATCATTAGTAATGGGCTTTGAATAACTGTTAAAACCTAACAAAATAGGAGAACATAATACACATGAAGTTGTACATGTCACTAAATACTGTCACACCCTACATTAGAATAGATTTAATATTTATTAACTTTGGGGGGAATCCGTAGCGGTAGAGCTAAACTATCTCAACAAACACTAGTTACACCACGCGGTAGGGTGGACATGTTATTTTACTGATTACTAGCTTACCTGCATGGTGGTGAAAGGTGGAAGGTCCAGCGAAGGGAAACTCACAAATGCATTTTAAAAAGAGGTTTAATAATTCCAGACAACTTACATTCAATGAGGCTTGTGTTCCGGAGGGTTGCTACAAACACATCCTCTCACGCTGGTGGCGGCCGCTCGTCTGGGGGAAGAGGATATGCCATCCCCCCTCCCCAGCGCAGCCAACGAACAAAGTTAAGCCAGTGGCGCCAGGTCTGACAACCCATACAGGGTTGCCACACCTCCCCCCGGACCACAAGCTGTTGACCCAGGGTCAACAGAACAATTAATTACAAATGAAAAGAAACTCGCACGAGTGATGGAACAAAAACAAAAAATTAGCATACAAACATCACAAACAGCATTACACACATAAATCTTCTCTTGGCGTTACACATTCGTTTCTTTACTCCAGTGTCTGTCTATAACTTTAATTAAAAAGCCCTCAAAGAAAAATAAATGAAGTTCAGCACTTTTCACCACTACTGCACCAAGCAAAAAAAGTTTCACAACCTGCCTGAACAGTACATTCCATTCCCACTGGTCTCACAAATGTAATAAAAAAACTTGAAGCTTGCACTGCAGTCACCGATGAATAAAGACCACTGAATTGAGCACAATTGTACTTGCTCTACACTGAATAACAATGTGGGGCATTAATAGTTCTTCTGCCCCCAACACAGGTACGAAGTGACAGCACTAATAGCTGCCAAAGCTCTGACGAACAGTGGTCATAAAGGGCGGACCAGAGCCCGATGACACAAGGCAGTGTGGCAGGTTTAGCACTCCCATGGTGCAAACAGTTCGGTAGGAACAGTGTGGTGCAGCAGGAACGCAGATAAATAGGGCTGGCTTGATACGTATCATCATACTACAACATTATTTCCAAAAATATAAGTGTACGTCAATTACAGCAGACAACTACATCATTAAAAACAAACTTCACTTCTCAACAATAATAAATAATAAAAAAAATTAGGTACACCCCATCTGGGTAGCAAAATACATGATAAAACTAAGATAATTTCCATCACTCGGCAATATATAGAGCTTACAAATTTTGACAAGATGAATCAAATAATCTTCACAAAATAATCTTCACAAAAGAATACATAAAACGTAGGAATGTCACAATCAAAACTTTACAAAAACCCCTTAGGGTAGAAATAATACAATACACACAGCACAAAATAATTTGACCTTCCAAAACATTGAATAAAAATATTACAAATTTTCAAAATACCAAAACTTACAATTAGAGGGGTACCCCAAAATATTACACGTGGCCATAAACTTTTTAACAAAAACTGACGTGTACACTTAAACAAAAATGAGCTCAGTTTTTCTCTTTGTTTTACCATTATAATTTCAATCATATTTATTATGTGCGCGCACTACTTAATATCATCAGTACTACTACCTTTCAAATCAACAAAACTACTTACAATCTACTAACATCAACATTTTGCATGCCAACAAAACTACTGTCACATTACTACACCAACAAAAGAACAAAAAAACAAAAAAAAAAATCGTTCTACAACACAATACATAGAACAAAACTGAAAGAAAAAATGAAGTTCTTGGGCCTCAAAATTTCACATCCTAGATACACAAAAGAGAAAATATAGTATCATGTCTTAGCCTATTCTAAAAACTTTTGTATACATTGAAGGGTACTTTTGCTTTTCAACATAAAACTTAGAATCCAATAAACCATTAAAGCATACTGGTAATCACACAACTCCAAAATATATATCACTCTTAATCCAAAACAATTTTATCAAAATGTTCAAACTATTAGCATCCTGCAATAAAGAGACAAAGTAAACATCTGTACTAGTAATGTGCTATCTCACAAATACCTGGTAACTATGGCGAGGATGACAAACAGAACATCCCCAGGTCTCAGCTTCATAACAGTCATTCACAGACCTCTCTGTGATTCAGGTTTTCCTCATCATCTTAGCATGCACATTTCAGCACCAATGCTAAACAAAACTCAAAAATACACTTAATTACTTGCATCAATAAGCACATTTCAGCCACTTTATCGAGCCTAAAACACTGGATTAACGGGCACATTACAGCAACCCCATTAACCAGATAAACTTTACCTCTACATCTTTCACATAATCACACATAATTTCATTCATCCTTCTTATCGAGGTAGCACAGCACTATTCCAGAATGTAAACTTAAAATTAATAAACAAAATTTCAATTTTCTAATCATTGCAAAATTTATCATCAAATGAGGTTATTCAACTCAAAACAGTTATTAGGGAACATATACTTTTAATATCAATTAATTGTGACTTTCAATAATAACAATTGTATGTTCAACTTTTGACATCTAATTCATCAAACATCTATCCAAGTATTGCCATTTGCCAATAATATACATCATATTCCAAAACAAAATAGCTTAGCACACTATACACTAAATCTCAAAATTCACACTCAGAAATCAAGGGACAATATACTTTACATACAACCTTTTTTACATTTAATGTGACACAAAAGAAAAGCAAAATGCATTTACAGTCTATATGGTCCCACAGGATCAAAATATGGGAATATCCTAGAAACATGTACTGATTGTTCCTTAACTCTAGGAGCATTTGGTCGACGAACCACATAAGTAACAGGAGTAATTTGTCGAACAATTTCAAAAGGCCCAAAATATCTATGAAGCAATTTGGTACATTTTCCCTTTTTCCTAATTGGAGTGAAAATCTTAACAAGCTGACCTACTGCAAAATGAGTATCTCTATGCTTAGCATCATTTCTTTCTTTCTGTTTAATCTGTTGCTGATTAATATTATGGATGGCTACTTCACGAGCTTTCTGAATCTCTTCCAAAGTTTGCCGAACAAATAAATCATTTGAAGTGGCCTGAAGTTGCACCTGATTTGGTAAGGAAGGTTCACGACCATATATCAAATAGAATGGTGAAAATTTTGTAGTTTCCTGAACAGAAGAATTGTATGAAAAAATCACATATGGTAAAACATTAGACCAATTGCGCTGATTTGAATCCACAAAATGACTAAGACAATTTAGTAAAGTCTGGTTAAATCGTTCAGTAAGGCCGTTGCATGCAGGGTGGTATGAACTAGTAAAATGAGGGGAAACTGACAAAGCTTTCAAGAGTTCCTGGGTTACTTCACTCAGAAAGACACTACCACGATCAGACAGTAACATGGCAGGGGCCCCATGCCTGCAAATAATCTGATGTAAGATGAACTTAGTAACCTGGGGAATGGTAGCCAAAGAGAGAGGGGCAGCTTCAACCCACCTAGAAGCATATTCTGTAGCAACTATGATATACTTATGACCCGACGTAGAACGAGGCAAAGGGCCTAACAAATCTATTCCCCAACGTTCTCCAATAAAGTTAACTGGAATAGGCTGCAAAAGACCAGCAGGTTTTTTATTCTTAGGTGCCTTCCTAGACTGACAACTTGGACAAGTTTTCACAAAATGCTCAATATCTTTTTTCATACCTATCCAGTAGTATCTTGAATTAATCTTACTAAAAGTTTTAGAAAAACCTAAATGACCAGATAGTGGATCATCATGACATGAGGACAAAATTTCATGCTTTAACACCTCAGGAATGACTAGTAAATGCAAGGGATCAGTAGAACCCGAATTTTTCCTGTACAAGACATCACTTTTCAAAATATAGGTAGAAGCTTGACGTTGAACCTTAGCAGGAGCAGATTCAGGATCCTTAAGGGCATTAATAATTGGAGTCAGAACTGGATCATCATTTTGTTTCTGAGCAACCTCAACTGGTGATAGCAAACAGGTAATTAGCTCATCAAGTTGTTCAATTTGATGCTCTTCAGGCTGTAACACAGGGAACCTTGACAAAACATCTGCATCATTATGTTTCTTACCAGATTTATAACATATATCATAATCAAATTCCTGTAACTTTAGACTCCATCGAGCCAACCGGCCTGTCAAATCCTTTAAATTGTTCAGATAACAAAGGGAGTGATGGTCTGAAATAACATGCACTTTATAGCCATACACAAAGGTCCTGAAATGTGTTAAACCAAAAACGATTGCCAAAAGCTCTAACTCTGGTACACTGTAATTTCTTTCACATTTTGACAAAGTTCTAGAAGCATATGCAATAGGTCTAAGATTATCATTTACTTTCTGTAGTAAAACACATCCTATTCCTAGACCACTAGCATCAGTGTGTAATTCTGTATAGGCTCCAGGATTATAATGAGCCAACACAGGGGCAGAAACAAGAGAGTTCTTTAACTGCTGGAATGCTGTTTGCTGATCCGGGCCCCAAATAAAACTTTGACTTTTCTTGGTCAGCTGAATCAATGGATGGGCAATGTAAGAGTAATTCTTAATAAATTTCCTGTAGAAATTGAACAAACCCAAAACTTTTCTCACGTCTCTAACATTCTTTGGGCGTGGTAGTTCTTTGATCACTGTAACTTTCTCAGAATCTGGGGAAATTCCATCTTTAGATACTTCAAAACCCAATAACTTTATCTTTTCCATAGCAAAGAAACATTTCCCAGGTTTCAGTTTAAAATTATGCATTTCCAAACGTTGAAAAACAGCTTCTAAGTTTTCTAATAATTGTTCAAAAGTTTTGGCAAAAACAACAATATCGTCCAAATATGCTAAAGCTTTCTTAAATTTCAAGTCTCCTAACAATTTCTCAGCAACAAAACTGAAAAATCTTGGTGCATTAGCAAGCCCAAAAGACAAACGTTCAAATTCATACTGCCCTTCATGAGTAACAAATGAGGTATACTTTTTACTATTCTCCTCTAAAGGAATTTGAAAGTATGCTGACAACAAATCTAAGGAAGCAAACCATTTAGCTTCTCCAAGGTAACTAAGGAGGTCATCAATAAGAGGCAAGGGAAAGGCTGAGTTTACTGTAACCTTATTCAGTTGACGATAATCTACACAAAACCGCATAGAGCCATCTTTTTTCTTTACCAACACCACAGGTGATGACCAAGGTGACTGAGAATCTCTAATAATACCAGCATTTTTCAGTTCCTCTACTTGTTGGGAAATAATCTCTTTCTGCTTATGAGCTACCCTATAGGGTCGTTGCTTAATAGGTTTTTCATCCTTTACCTCTATTTTAAATTCCGCTACATTAGTTGAGCCTAAATCTTGCAATGAAGTGGCAAAAACATGTTCATATTTTAACAACAGATTATGAAGATCTGACTTTTGAGCTTCAGTTAAGTTGGTATTAACATTAAATTCAAACTTTGGAGCGTTCAATGGAGTAACATCCTTAGGTGAAACTGAGTTACTTTGAACAAATGCAACTTCATGAGCATTAGCTAATACAGTTTTAGCAAAAAGTGTTTGAGGAACAGCTGAATTATTATGTACTGGTATCACAAAGTCCTTTGAAGATTTGCAAACTACAGGTGGAATAGAAATATTCTTCTTATGCATAATACTGGTAGAAGGCTCGAACATAACCTCATTTGTAATATCAGCTGAAGGCTGCACTGCCACAAAACAAGTAGTAAGCGGTGGCAATTTAACATCTTTTACAACAGAAACTTTATTAACTATCTGTACCTCATCGTTCAATGGAATCACAGCAATATCTGTAAAGGGACCACCACATGTTGTTTCAAAAGGAATGTGTACCATTTCTCCCTCATGAGTTTGAATCTTAACTTCTGCACAAGAATAATCAATGGTAACTTTATGTGAAGTTAGAAAGTCATTACCCAAAATGAGATTATGTGCCAAGTCTTTTACCACTAACACATCTTCCTGAAAAACAAAGTCATTAATTTGAAATTTCAAATTTGTTTGATAAGGCGCATCTAATAACTTGTTACCAGTTGTTTTAAGCAAAATCTCGACAGGTTTCATTTTAGAAATGTCATTGATATGAGCTGCATTCACAATGCTAACTGCACTTCCTGTATCCAACAAAATTGGAAGTTTTGACTCCCCAATGGACCCCAAAATTTGCAAAATTTGACCTGGAAGAGAAACAACATTAGACACAGGTGAACTTACTTTGGGTACCTCTAGGTTATGTCGTTGGAGGCTGGGCCTCTCGAGTTTTTTGAACCAGATGGTGAAGTCCAGCAATTACGTGCCATATGACCACGCTTGTTGCAATTGTAACACACAATAGGTGCCTGCTGTCTCTTTTCATGATGTCTTGGAGGCTTAAGTGGAGGTGGCTGCACAGTAGATGCAGCAGCAGCGAATTGAGACTGAAGCTGTTGCATTTGGGTAGCAAGTTTAGTGACCTGTTCACTCAATGTGGAAACAACATTAATAACTGGTTCAGAGTGATTTACACTTTCAAACCGTGATAAAACAGGTGCAGATGACACAGGTGGAGAAGTGTAAGTTGATGTTTGTGCTTGTACTAAATGTTGTCTATGTTGCACATAAAAATTAGCTTTATCAACGCTTTTAATAATTTGTAAAACCTCCTCAACTGTTTGTGGATTTAATGGGAGCAAAGCTTGCACATACTGAGGTTTCAATCCTTTCACTAAGTTTTTTACCTGCTCCATTTGTGTCATTGCAGCGTTAACTTGGTCACACAAGGATAATACATCATAAATGTAATCTAATACAGGTTCATTTTCTAATTGTACCCTCTGCCTAAGTTTAATTTCCAACAATTCATCTTGATTGGACATTTGAAAAGCTGCCAAAAACTGTTGAGTTAGAAAATGCCAATCATGCTCAGGGTGTCTATGGGAAAAAGTTCGGTACCACAGTGCTGCTGTGTCTCGCAAGTAACATGGGAAAAACTTCAACTTTTGTACATCTGACCAACCATTTGCTGTAGAAACTAAGTTAAATTTTCTCAAAAATTCTGAAGGAGATATCAGTGCTATCCTGTCAAAACAGGGTGGATCAATAAAAGGCCGAGAAACTTGCATTGTCTGAGTCTGATTAACATTAGGTGCCATGGATACTTCTAAATTACTAGGTACATGTGCACTTTGATTAGCTAAAGCAGAAGTCGAAGCTATTACATCATCTGAATCCATTGTAACTGGCACATTGGATGATTGCCGCGTTTTCTTAGGCATTTTGACTTACTTTTAAGTAAAACTGGACACCAGAATAAAATAAGCAGAATTACCAACTGGAATGAACACAAAAATGAAGTGCATACTTCACAAAAACACCAAAAAAAAGAAACTATTTACTTTGAATTTTACAGCCAAAACTCACACAGCGTCCCTTGAAAATCAACACGTGACCACGTGGTGTCCATTATCAATTTCCATGTAGTTATAAAAAAATTTTAGCACAATATTATGAAATAAGTTTACTATTGAAGAAATCAAATAAAAAACAGACCAAAAGTTAAAGGATTACGAGACGATGACCAGATTAGAATTTCTAACTAATTGAACACCACGCGGTCGGCCATGTTTCCTCCATCTTTCACCACCGTATACATTCAAATTTTTTTCATAAAAACCGGACTAAAGCAAGGAGAAAAAAAAATTTTGAGATCTTACCCGCGTCTCCACCAATATGTCACACCCTACATTAGAATAGATTTAATATTTATTAGCTTTGGGGGGAATCCGTAGCGGTAGAGCTAAACTATCTCAACAAACACTAGTTACACCACGCGGTAGGGTGGACATGTTATTTTACTGATAACTAGCTTACCTGCATGGTGGTGAAAGGTGGAAGGTCCAGCGAAGGGAAACTCACAAATGCATTTTAAAAAGAGGTTTAATAATTCCAGACAACTTACATTCAATGAGGCTTGTGTTCCGGAGGGTTGCTACAAACACATCCTCTCACGCTGGTGGCGGCCGCTCGTCTGGGGGAAGAGGATATGCCATCCCCCCTCCCCAGCGCAGCCAACGAACAAAGTTAAGCCAGTGGCGCCAGGTCTGACAACCCATACAGGGTTGCCACAATACCACAGTTAAGGCAAGGCTAATCATTTGTGCACACGCCATTTCATAAATATAACAATATATTTGTTTTACTTGTACAGTACTTTTTCACAAAGTTTATTTTGTCGGGCCGCCATCCAAAAGAAAGTTAAAGGCCATGACGTACCGACCATCACAATAAAGTTTTGGTGACCATTTAGAACCTCCTGTTCCTCGAATTTCTATTTGTACATTTTAGAAAAAATACGACATAACTAACGTATAGGTATATATATATATATATATATATATATATATATAATCACCTCGGTTAACACTAGGCAACTAGATAAAAATTGTGGGTGCCTTGCAGCCAATTTATGGCAACCTTTGTGTAACAACCATATTATCCAATGGTAGAGGAGCAATATGGCTCGCTTTTTGGAGAAAAATTCTTTGCAATCCTTCATCTATTACGCAGGCAACTGTGGCTAAAAGGATACTGAGTTTGATTTGTTAATTTAAGGTCACTTAATATTTATTAGATATTTTTTTAACTTTTTCCCGATTTCAAAGGTCCGAATTTGGAATCCCGGTCAGATTGGGATACTTTGTTGGCCTTTCGGCGGTCCTTAGTTTATTCTTAAGCTCTGTGGACCCTGGGCCCATCTGTATACAATTTCACAGATACAACATATTTTTCAATATAACTTAAGGTTGCAGGAGATAGCTTCAAAAATAAACTACCAGGTCAAAATACAATAAATAAGCAAAATCTGGATAAACTGGTTCTTGTTAAGATAAGAGAATTTACTAAAACTTACCCCACCATATCAAAGATTTCGGAGCATACCTTCGTCCTTAAATTCCCATTTTCAGTATCGATATACCTTATAAACGCTAGTCACTGTTCCTGTCTTTCAGGCGATTACATACAAACAGCATAAGGTTTAAAACACGACATGTTTTAACTAACCTAATCGAAATGCGCTACGCATCCACTTCTGTAAACTTATACATAATACTTGAAAATGATTGAAGGTTATGCCGTTGCGTAGGACTGGATCGAAAATATAGCTGATAATAATACTTTAAGTTACTATTTATATTATATATTTTATTATTATGGGGAATATACTTTAGTTACACCGATTTTACTCCAGAAAGGGTTATTGGCTTCGTGCCAAAATCAACTCCATAGCCTCTTGCTGCCTCTAACAGATAGCTCTACCGGTTATGTTATACCGAGGATAAGTAGTGACAACAATATGCACAGCTTGGTATGTCATATAGGTAAGTCCTTTAAGTTTAACCTAGATTAAAGTGGGCTTTATTGCCGGAAAAGTAGGATCATCTGGAATGTACAAAAACACAATAAAATAAGAACAATTACTTCTGTATCAGATAGGAAATACCCTAAATTTGGTGTATAGCAACGGACTTTGCCCTCTTGCAGTATTGTTTCATGTCCACTTCAGGGTATTTATTGATTTTTGTTTGGAACTTGCATTCGATTGTAAATATTATTAAATGTAATATGCACAAGGTGTACCTGATATGCTATAACAATCATCTCCTTTACCTGTGGAGGAGGGCATTGATTCTAAGGAGGAAACAGAATAAGATGTTTTATGGGCTATTCAAGATACCTACCTAAGTACTATTTGGCGTTTGTGCGATGAGATGTAACGCATTTCCAAACAAACCCTATGTTTCAGCGGAACTCGTTTACCGTAACTCAGGTGATAAAATTGATACACTTATAATTACTTATAGAACTAGGGAGGGTAATATAAAATCGGTGCTCAGATTTTTTCTCTACAAAGGGGCTCAATTTGCCACCATAAATTCAGTCGACACGATTACGGCCGACTTTACACAAACGTCGATTCATGGCACACGTCTGAATCAGCACGTGCAAAGAACTTGAGATTAAATATCATGTTAAATCATGACAATGGACCGTTGAATATAAAGATACTAGGAAAGCATTATCTGGAAATAAATGTGTTAAGCATTATGGTCATTCTATTAATTGCTACCGAGTAAACTGATAGCTAAATATGTTTTCAGGTGGTCAAGATAAATAAATTTCCTTCAGTCATCTTTGAACTTCCATTCAAGTATTCGAAAATTTAGTAACTCGTGACTTTCTGCCTTTCTGTACTCATTGTTGTACACAGTATTCTTAAGCACGTTTTCATTTACCTTAGCAAAATGTCCCTTGGTGCATTAAAACAGTTGCAGAATTTAACGGGAGAAATTGCAGGGTAATCACGAAAGCGATCTTTATTCTTCTCCGAGAGACTAGAGTTGTTCTCGATGTTTGCATTCCCATGTGTACTCCGTGCTATTAGACAACTGCGGTATATCCAACCGATAGGGTCTTGGAAAGGTTTCCATATATGTTACAGAATCGTTATTACAGAGAGCATATACGCACTTTTGAGGTTGGCAGTTGGTTGTGCAATATTTATTAAACTCGCCTGTACCGTTAGGCATATATAGCTGACTGCACTTACTATATTACGTGTTTACAGTGAATAGAACAAACTATTTTAGTAGCTGCTACTGTTATAATTCCCCTTTATAGAAAAAGTTCAGTTAAGTAAATGTAATATAAGAAGAACAGGTAAATGTGGCTTAGAATGAAGGTGTCCAAAGCGAATATATGCCAAACTTTTCTGTGTACTGATATATGGGTTCAGTGTTAATTTCAACAAATGATCAGAAATACCTACCTAGCATCTGAATGAGATGATACTTATTAAAAATATATCTGCCCTCCTCCGTTTCGTAGCTGGAAGCGTGTCTGATTCACGTTCTAGATAACCCTAGTTAGAATCTCCGTCAGGTGGCATTGTTAGATAGGGAATTTATGCCCTATTTCCAATATTGTGAAAGATAAAATAAATATCGTGCGACTGAACACTGTGAACTTGAATATCATTTCATGATTTGATCCATTTGTCCCATGTAATTTACGTATGGCGATTTTAAAAGCAATAGAAATAATAAAATCAAAACACAGGTCTGAGGAATGAGCCAACGTTACATGTAATATGCCAGAAGAGTCTGTAAGTTAAGTTCAGGATAGCTAATGTTTGAGCGAAACTGGTTTATGGAAACCAGATAATGTAATTTATGTATTGATTATTATTTATAAAATATATCAAGCAGCACTCTAAGTGTGTAGAGCTAATAGATGAAGGGTTGCAAAGACGTTTTCTTCAAAAAAACGAGCCATATTGCTCCAATAATATTGGACAATACGGTTTTTACTCAAAGGTTGCCATAGAACAGTTTTAAATAAATTGGCTGGTAGGGAACCACAGTATTTATCTAGTTGCCTAGTGTTAACCGGGGTGAATATATATATATATATATATATATATATATATATATATATATATACATTTATACGAATACGTTAGTTGTGTCGTATATTTCTAAATTGGACAAGTAGAAATTCGAAGAACTGGAGGTTCTGAATGGTCACCAAAACTTTATTGTGCTGGTCGCTGCGTCATGGCCTTTAACCTTCGTTTGGATGGCGGCCCGAAAAAATAAACTTTGTGAACAAGTGCTGTAAAATGAAAGCAAATATCTTGCAGGATTTGTGAAATGGTGTCTCCATAATTAATTAGGTTTTGCCTTAACTATGGTGCTTAATGAGATATACAACTTCATGTGTATTATATTCTCTTATTCTGTTACGTTTTAATAGTTAAACAAAACTCATTACTAATGACATTCTAAAAACTTCCACAAAACCGATGTATTATCACCGAAACAACTTAAATATACGCTGTGCAATGAAATTCCCTATTTCCGTTTTTGACAATTACAAAATTTTGTAAATTACCGTACTCACATGCCTGGAAGCTGTTTAACTTATATACCGGTTTTGTATTCATTTTTGTTCACTTACTCAACCTTCCCACAATTTCAAAGAAGCCTACACAATACAGGAATTTCAATTAAATTTTGAGTTCTAATAGGAATATCCTGTTTTGTTCATTAAAATCTTCATATTTTACGGTTTACCAGTTATCCCAGACCTGTAGATATCAGCTGACACAAATTAAAAAAAATATTTCACTTATTAGGAAAAGAGTACTTCGGGCACTTCAATCAAAATTTCCAGCGACATTTATAAAAATTAAAGATTTTTTAGGACCTGCGTGTCCATCCTCGAAATATATTGAACTTTGGTTTAAGTTGCGCTGTTTAGACTTCACACAAGAAACCAATGCATTATAAATAGTTTAAATGATTGAAAGCCTTTAAAACCGTGTATCTCTGGTAAAACAAGATAGGGAGACGAGTTGTGGGTGCAAAACAGTGCTTCGTAAGCTAATTGCAACTAATTGAACTCAAAACCCCATGATCAACGTCACAGAGCAATTCCATAAGAGTTATAGGAATTCATGGTCGCAAATGTATACCTCCAAAGAGATAAATCTTATTATTTAAATAGTTATTTTTTGTTTTTATGACGATTATAACAGATCCCTTATGTTTAGTATATTTGCATTACAAAAATGCGTATCTGAGATGTTCTGGCAAATTTTTCAAAAGTGCCTTATATTTTGAATACATTTCGTAAGATCGTCACTTACTTGCAAGTCTTAATAAATAAGCCAACTCTTGTTATATCAGATCGCCAGATAAATCAGATAAAATCAGATCTATCAAATTTTTACACCATCTATTTTCCATGGACTCTTTGCCTTTAGATTGAATATACTAATATTGATAGGTATGTCAAAAAATGCTAGCATTCTTTCCTGTTTCTCTGGAGTTCACATAGGAAGAGATAGCAGCTTTAAACACGGCTTCAGTTGATCATCGTTTTCAACATGTGTGAATATATCCTTGTTCTAGCTACACCAGAGTTGACCTTGAAGCCACGCCTGTGTATCTCAATTTGTGGTCCCTGGAATAGAATTTGGGCAGCCTTGGAGAGAGTCGAACGGGTTACTTGAAGCGCAGGTGGTAGCGCATCTGTTAAGGAAAAATCATAAGTAGGTGGTGAAAGTGTGGGATATACAGGCCAGATTGGCTGAAACGCTTGTGTCGTGAAAGCCCGCACCACCACCGTGTTTTTACTAACAATCTCAATTTGCGGTCACCTAGGATCGAACCCGGGCCACCTTGTTGGGGTCGAGCTGTCTAAACACTCGACCACGGTGAGGACATTTGCCTTATTGTTCACATGGAAAATATTTTAAGAAATGAATGTCTATGCTTGCATGCGCACAGAACATAGAGCTAATGCGACGACGTCACTTTCTTAATAGCGAGCGTGCCAAGACATCTTAGATCTCATTGATCGCCATAGAAAGGCGATAACAAAACTAACGGTTCCTAAACAATTAATTGTACGAACTGCAACAATTATAGCATACTCAAACCACAGCATATCAAGTAATAAATATTACATAAAATTCTGCTTCAGAAGGATTACATTAGAAAGCATAACTGTAATGCTTTCAGAAAATTAATGGCAATATTTATGTGGTTCCGATGTAAAATCTATATCTTAGTATTAATCACAGATATCTCAATGTAGGACGTTAATTAAAAAACGAAATGAAATAAATAACCAAGTGTGACAGGCGAATCAAATACATAATACGTTCATTTAAATAATTACAACGGAGTGTTATACATTGCCAAAGCTAGCAAAACACTACCTGGATGCACTACTGTTCAGCACCATTAAGTATCTAACAGGTTCAGACATGGCTTATTGTAATGTAATTTTGTTTCAAAAATTAAGGGAAACGTATGTGATGACAGCTGTGGTCATCAGATAAAGTAGGTGAACCTTTAAATACTCCAGACTTAAATGACTTTCTAATCACCTTGCTACACAATACTCTTAAATACGATTTCTTCTATTTGTTTTAATCGAGACAAAAAGCACACGCACGCAGGTATACATACACAGGCGCACACACATGCATATATGCATAATATAATGTACGCATTTCCTAAATGCTGCAAGCGGTTCTTTGGGATACAAGTGAATTTTGGTGTCCATCAATAGATTGGCAAAATAAAATCTTAGCTTGAATATTTTGGCAAAAATATCGAGAGTACTTTATATTTTCAAAATATTTTGTTAGACCTCGTCGAAGTTGCAAATAATAATAAAAAGCAGCGTTTAAGTTCTTCTTGTTAAAAGAGGGTAATCTACTAAAGCTTACCTTGCCCCATCTATTATTTTGGAGCCATTCTTTAACTTTAGATTCGAATTTGCAGTATGGATGTATTCCAAAATCTCTAGTCGCCGTTCCTGTCTTTCAGGCGATTTCACAGAAAGAGCATGAGCTTTGTCACACGGCACGATTTGACCAACACGATCGAAATGGGCTCCGCATCCAATTCTGAAAACGCATAATTGACATTTGGAAATGATGGAAGGATATGCCTTTGTAGAGGAGTGACTCGAGGATGTTGTGTGGTAATTATAGACTATACCATTATTTAAATGATACATTTTATTGTTGCAGTGGAATATAACTCATACTTATGTTACTCCACACACGCTTATTGTCTTATAGGCAATATGAGCTAAAAGAAGTGCCCGCTGCGGTCCATAGATAGCTATCCTTGTCATATCTCATATGGTGGATGAAAAATGTCAATAATATACCAAGCTTTTTATAGCATATAGGTTTATCCTTTAGGATTAGTTTAGAATAAAGTGGGGTTTCTTACCAGAACAGTAGAAGAATCTGGAATGTACAGAAACACAGTTAAAAAAGATCATATTATTTCGCAGCAGAAAGGAAGTATCCCGAAGTGAGTATAATACAAACGGACTTCGCTCTCTTGGAACATTGCATCATGTCCATTACAACAACCATTTTTTGTTATTGTTAGAAGTTGAATTCGATTTTAAGCATTGTTAAACAAACTGCACAAAAATTGTTTGTGATGTACAATCAAATGGTTTTGAGCTTTGTTTGAACTTGAATTCGATTATAAATATTATTATGTAAAATGTGCATAAGTTGAACGTGATTTACAATAACATTCGTCTGGTTTCCTTATGATGGAGGACATTGATTCTAAGGTAAAAACGAAATAACAGGTTGTAGTGTGTATCCAAGTAATTTTAGAACTATTTGGCTTTTGTGCGATGAGTTGTAAAGCATTTCGAAACAAACCTTTTGTTTCAGAGGAATTCGCTTAGGGTAACTCAGCCGATATAATTAAACCACTCATAACTAGAGAGGGTAATATAAAATCCTTGCTCAGATTCTTTCTCTACCGAGGGGCTCAATTTGCTACCATTAAATCAGTCGAGACGATTACGGTCGACTTTACACAAATTTCGGGTCATGGCACACGTGTGAATAAGCAGGTGCAAAGAAGTGAGATTAAATATCATGTTAGATCATGACAATGGGCCGTTGTTTACAAAAATACTAAGAAAAATTATCTGGATATAATTATATATTATATTATATAATATAATTCCCAAAATATAACCTCAATGAAAATTTTAGCGTGTACGCCTGGCCCCTTTGTACCGGCACCAAGCCATGAAACAGAACATAAAGACCTCAACCTGAACCTTGGAACATAGGTTCATGATAGTTATTTGAATTTTTTGTGTTTCTGGAATTTGAATTTGATTGTAAATAAATAAAATCTGCACCAGTTGTGCGTGATATACAACAATCGTCCGTTTTAATTATGGAGGGGTACATTGATTGTAAGGTAAAAACGAAATAAACGGTTTTATGTGGTATACAATTTCTTTAGTACTATTTGTCGTTAGTGCGATAAGTTAAAATACATTTACAATCTCTGAAGTACCTTATATTTTCAAAATACTTCGTAAAACGTCCTACAAATCGCAACTCATAATGAATCAGCAAAACCTTTTTAAAGTGGTTCTTGTGCACGGCACACGCGCGAGCGAAATTTGTTCTACTGCGAGCGACTAGAGCTGCATTCGATGTTTGCGTTCTCATGTGACCTTGTGATATTAGACAAGTGGGTTATAAGCACCCTTTAGGATATTGGAGTGATTTACATAATTACTACTGAATTTTTATTTCCGAGAGAGGAAACTCACTTTTTATATTGGTAGTTTGTTAGGCAATATTCTTTTGACTTTACTTTGTCTATCACGTTGTTACAGTAAACAGGAACCTCTATTGAAATAGGACCATCAGTTACAGTTCCCTTTATAGAAAGCTTTCAGGTAAATAAACGTAATATAAGGGGAAGAAGTAAGTGTTTCTGAGAATATAAAGTGCCCAAATGTGAATATAAGCCAACGGTATCCTCTGTCCCGAAATATGGGTTTAGTGTTAATTTCAACAAATGATCAGAAATACTTATCTCCCTGGCAGTTGAATCCGATATTTATAAATATCTGTAACTCTCCCCACCTAGTTTGCATATCTAGAACTGTGGCTGCCTAACGTTTAAGGTAACCCTGCTTATAATCTCCGTCAGGTAGAGTCGTAGGGTACGTCTTTATAGCGCGGTTTCCATTATTGTAAAAGATAAAATAGATATTGTCTGGCTAAATACTACGAGCTTTGGGCTCATTTGAATATCACATCATGACTTGATACGTTTGTCCCATATGACTTAAGGATGGGGAATAACAGCAAGAGAAAGAATAAAATCAAATGCAGGTCTACAATTTCCACCCAGTTGCCTAGTATTAACTGAGGGATATATATATATCTGACTCTGTGTATGTGTGTGTTTTGAGGTATTATTTCTGAAATGTGCAATTAGAAATTCGAAGTACAGGAGATTCCGAATGATCCGCAATCTCTATTGTGCTGGTCCTACGTCATGGCCTTTAATTTTCGTTTGGATAGTGGTCCGACAAAAGAAGCTCTGTGTACAAGTACTGTAAAATAAAAACAAATACCTTGTAATATTTATGAAATAGTGCCTATATAATTAATTAGTGTTGCCGTAATTGTGGTCCTTAATGGGATATACAACCTCATGTGTATTATATTCTCCCATTTTGTTATGTTTTAATAGTTAATCAGGACTCATTACTATTATTTAAATATTTATATTATATTTATATTTTTTCAGAATGTCATTGATATATACTCCTCAGAGCCTAGAAGAGGTGATGATGAAGCAGTACATTGTGTTTTTAGCAGAATATCCCTTCGGAAGACCTGAATATGTTTAAATTGGTAATAATCAAAATCTTATCAGAAAGCATGCATAGCCTGGTAAGGTATACAATTTATAAATGCTTATTAACGTTGCAACAAAAATCTCTTTCAGCACATTTGTATGTCAGAATTGGCAAGGAACGCATGTTCCAAGGGGTCGAATTCTGTTGGTATATGCTCACTTCGGCGTACTTCCTCTATGACAAATATCTAATTGTTCCTTTGTTATTGTGTTTCTGTACATTCCAGATGATCTTACATATCTGTTTCTAAATCTAATTATTATTCTATGCTGAATCTAAAGGACTTCTTTATATGACATACAAAGCTGAGCATATTGTTGTCATTTCTTACCCCCTGCATAAGATATAACAGGTAGCGCAATCTGTGGAGAGCAACAAGAACTTATGGAACTGATGTAGCCTCTAAGCCAATAAGCGTTTCAGGAGTAAAATCGCTATAACTAAAATATGTCCCACTGCAGTAAAAAAATATATCACTTAAATAATAACTTAATACTATTATTACACGACAACTCCTCCACAACGGCATATTCTTCTATCACTTCCAAATATTATGTATAAGTTTACAGAAGTGGTTTGCGTAGCCCATTTCGATTATGTTGGCGAAATCTTACCGTGTTTAAGCCTTATGCTATTTCTATGAAACTGCCTGAGAGATAGCTACGGTGACTACTGTTTTTAACATATATCGATACAGAAAGTTCGAATTTAAAACCGAAGGTAGGCTCCAAAATATGTGACAGGGTAAGGTAAGTTTCTTTAAGTTACCTTCTTTTACAAGAACCACTTTACCAAGATTTTGATTATTTATTATATCATGCCACTTGGCCAAATTCATGCTAAATATTTTAAAAACATAAGGCATTTTTGATATCTTGTGCAAAAATATTCGAGCTACATATCCTGATTGTTTTACAAATATATATCTGAACATCAAAGGTCGCTGTATGCCAAAAAATTCTGCTTGCATCTTTTAGGACATGCGTAATATTTATAATGCATATATGTATGTGTAACCACTTGCACGCGTGTGTATGCCGGCATGATTGCGTGTGCTCTGTGTGAAAGACAACTCCTGTGACGATCTTTCCAATAGTTGTACTGATAACAGAGAAGATTCAGAACCTTTATTAATAATTATGAGTGAACAAACTACATCGACCGAGTTTCGTATAGAGTGTGTGTGTGAAACTGCAGAAAACAGATAAGTAATTAAACGGAAAAAATAAAACAATGGTTAAATAACGAAAAGGAATATATATATTTTTTTTGTAAAAAAATTAAAAAAAAGAAAGGAAGTCCTCGCAAACCGGAACTGCTTTGGTAATGCACAACAATTCTTCCCGCGGGCGCCACAATTCCTTTAAAATCGCATGGTTCACCAGTCAGACCTGGTAGTTTATTTTTGAAGAAAATTCCTGAAACACCACGTTATATTGAAGAATGTGTTTTATCACCGAAATTGGATACAATTGTTCCTAGGGTTCACAGAGCTTACAGACAAAGAACATTTACCCTTAACAATAAACTAAGGACCTACTAAAAGCTAACAAAGTAACCCAAACTGACCGGGATTCCAAACCGCCATCCCTTACAGGCCACACAAAATTAAACAGATCAATTTAGGATTAAGTATCCTTAAATTAAAAAATCAAATTTAGTATCCTTTTAGCCAACGGTGCTTGGGCAGGCTTCTGTGTGCGCGACCTTGAATTTGTGGGAAGGATGTGTAACTGAACTCAAAAACGAAAACAGTTCAGACATGTAAGTTAAACGTCTTCCAAGCATGCGACTCCGAGAATTTAGAAAGGTAAGGAATTGCCAAAAATTGTAAATCGGAAGTTTCTTTGCACAGCATAAATTTAAGTTGTTTCCGCGTTAATACAATGTTTGTGTAGATTTTGTTCGGAATATCATTAGTAATGTGTTATGAATAACTATTAAAACGTAACAGAATAGGAGAACATAAAACACATGAAGTTGTATATCTCACTAAGGACCGCAGTTAAGGCAAGGCTAATTATTTATGGAGACACCATTTTATAAATATTACTAGATATTTGTTTTAATTGTACCGTACTTTTTCACAAAGGTATTTTGTCGGGCCGCCATCCAAACGAAGGTTATAGGCCATGACGTAGCGATCAGCACAGTGAAGTTTTGGTGCCCATTCAGAACCTCCTGTTCTTCGAATTTCTATTTGTACATTTTATAAAAAATACGATATAACTAACGTATGCGTGTATATATATTCACTTCGGTTAACACTAGGCAAGTAGATAAAAATTGTGGGTTCCTTGTAGCCAATTCATTGAAAACCGTTTTGTGACAACCTTTGTGTAACAACCGTATTATCCAATGCTATAGGAGCAATATGGCTCGTTTTCTGAAGACAAAGTCTTTGCAACCATTCATCTATTATGCAGGCAACTTTGGCTAAACGGATACTGAGTTTGATTTGTTAATTTAAGGACAATTAATATTTAATTGATGTTTTTTAGTTTTGTCCCGTCTTCAAGGGGTCCTGATTTGGAATTCCGTTCATGTTGGTAAACTTTGTAAGCTTTTAGTAGGTCCTTAGTTAATTTTTAAGCTCTGTGTTCTCTAAGCCCATCTGTATACAATTTCACAGATACAGCACATGCTTCAATATAACTTCAAGTTGCAGGAAATAACTTCAAAAATAAACTACCGGGTCAAAATACAATAAGTAAGCTAAATCTTGTTCAACTGGTTCCTGTTAAGAGAAGATAATTTATTAAAACTTACCCCACCATATAATAGATTTCGCAGCAAAAATGTAGCACGATAATAGTACATTAAGGTACTGTTTATGTGATATATTTTATTATTACGGGGAATATGCTTTAGTTACACCGATTTTGCTCCAGAAAGGGTTATTGGCTTAGTGCAAAAATCAGCTCCATAGTTTCTGGCTGCATTCCACAGATGGCTCTACCGTTTATATGTTAAATCGAGGATAAGCAGTGACAACAAAATGCACAGCTTGGTATGACATATAGGTAAGTCCTTTAGGTTTAGCTTAGATTAAAGTGGGCTTTATTGCCAGAAAAGTAGGATCATCTGAAATGTACCAAAACACAATAAACTAAGAACAATTACTTCGGGATCAGATAGCAGGTACCCTAAATTGAGTATATAGCAACGGATTTTGCCGTCTGGCAGTATTGATTAATGTCCATTTTTGGGTATTTATTGAGTTTTTTTGGAACTTGCACTCGATTGTAAATATTATTAAATGAAATGTGCACAAGGTGAACGTCATATGCCATAACAATCGTCTCCTTTACTTGTGGTGGAAGACATTGATTCTAAGGTGGAAACAAAATAAGATGTTGTATGGGGTATTCATGTTAGCTTAGTACCATTTGGCGTTTTTACGATGGGATGTAAAGCATTTCGAAACAAACCACATGTTTCAGAGGAACTCGATTACGATAACGCAGGTGATAAAATTGATACACTCATAATTACTTATAGAATTAGGTAGGGTAATATAAAATCGTTGCTCAGATTTTTTTCTCCACAAAGGTGCTCAGTTTGCTACTATAAATTCGGTCGACAGGAATACCGCCGAAATACGCAAACTTCGATTCATGGCACACGTTTGAATAAGCACATCCAAAGGACCTGAGATTAAATATCATGTTACATCATGACAATGGACCGCTGAATATATAAATACTAAGAATGCATTATCTGGATATACATGTGTTAAGCATTATGGTCCTTCTAATAATTGCTACCGAGTAAACTGATAGGTAAATTTTTTTCAGGTGGTCAAAATGAATATATTTCCTGCAGAGTTCTTTGAACATCAATTCAAGTATTCGAATATTTAATAACTTGTTACTTTCTGCCTTTCTGTACTCATTGTTGTACACAGTTTTCTTAAGCACGTTTTCATTTACCTTACAAAAATGACCCTTGGTGCATTAAAACAGTTGCAGAAATTAAGGGGGGAATTGCACGGCAATCACGTAAGCGATCTTTATTCTGCTCCGAGAGACTAAAGTTGTTTTCGATGTTTGCATTCCCATGTGTACTCCGTGCTAATAGACAACTGCGGTATATCCAACAGATAGGGTCTTGGCAATTTTTCATTATATGTTACAGAATCTTTATTACAGAGAGCATATACGCATTTTTCAGGTAGGCAGTTGGTTGTGCAATATTTATTAAACTTGTCTGTACCATTAGGCATATATAGCTGACTTCACTTACTATATTACGTGTTTACAGTGAATAGAACAAACTATTTTAGTAGCTGCTACTGTTATAATTCCCCTTGATAGAAAAAGTTCAGCTTAGTAAATGTAATATAAGAGGAACAAGTAATTGTGTTTCAGAAAAAAGTGCCCAAAGCAAATGAATGCCAAGCTTCTCTGTATTCTGATATATGGGTTCAGTCTTAATTTCAACATATGAGCAGAGATACCTATCTGGCATCTGAATCAGATAATACTTGTTATCAATATCCCTGCCCGCCTCCTTTGCGTAGCTGGAAGCGTGTCTGATTCACCTTTTAGATAACCCTAGATCGAATCTCCGTCAGGTGGCATTGCGGGACAGGGAATGTATGCTCTATTTCCATTATTGTGAAAAATAAAGCAAATATCGTGCGAATAAACAGTGTGGACTTAGGCCTATTTTAATATAATTTCATGATTTGATCAATTTGTCCCATGTAATTTACGCATGGCGATTATAAAAACAATAAAAAAATGATATCAAAATGCAGGTCTGAGAAATGAGCAAACGATTTATGTAATGTTGTGTTGACCGGAAGAGTCTGTAAGTTAAGTTCCAGTTAGCTAATGTTTGAGAGAAACTTGTTTATGGAAACTCATGTAATGTAATTGGTGTATTGATTATTATTTATAAAATATATAACGCAGCACTTTTATGAGTTTAGAGCTTATAGATGAAGGGTTGCTAAGATTTTGTTCTCCAAAAAACGAGCCATATTGCTCCTATACCATAGGAAAATACGGTTATAACACAAAGGTTACCATAGAACAGTTTTCAATAAATTGGCTGCAAGGCACCCACAATTTTTATCTAGTTGCCTAGAGTTAACCGAGGTGAATATATACACGCATACGTTAGTTATGTCTTACTTTTTTAAAATATACAAGTATAAATTCAATGGACAAGAGATTCTGAATGGTCACCCAAACTTTATTGTACTGGTTGCTACGTCATGGCCTATAACTTTCGTTTCGATGGCGCCCCGACAAAAATAAACTTAGTGAACAAGTACTGTAAAATGAAAACAAATATCGCGTAATATTTGTGAAATGGTGTCTCCATAAATAATTAGCCTTGTCTTACCTATGGTCCTTAATGAGATATACAACTTCATGTGTATTATGTTCTCCTATTCTGTTACGTTTTAATAGTTATTCAAAACTCATTACTAATGACACTCTGAAAAACATCGACAAAAACTTTGTATTATCATGGAAACAACTTAAATTTATGCTTTGCAAAGAAAATGCCTGTTGCCATTTTTGACAGTTCCAAAATTATCTATATGCTCGGAGTCGCATGCTTGGAAGACGTTTAACTTACATGTCTGGTTTGTTTTCATTTTTGAGTTCAGTTACTTAAGCTTCCCACAAATTCAAGGACGCGCACACAGAAGCCTAAACAAGCCACTTTGCCTAAAAGGATACTGAATTTGATTTGTTAATTCAAGGATACTTAATCCTAATTTGGTTGTTTAATTTTGTCTCGCCTTCAAGGGGTCCCAAAGTGGAATCCAGGTCATGTTGGGTTATTTTGTTATTTTTAGTATGTCCTTAGTTTATTGTTAAGGGTAAGTGTTGTTTCTCTGTAAGATCTGTGGATGATAGGAGCATTTGTATACAATATCAGCAATAAAAACATTCTTCAATACAAGGTTGTGTTGCAGGAACTTTCTTCAAAAATAAACTACCAGGTCTGACTGGCGAACCATGCGATTTTATAGGAATGTTGCATCCGCGGGAAGAGTGTTTACGCATTACTTAATAAGTTCCCGTTTGCCACGACTTCGTTTCTTGAAACTCGGTCGATATAGTTTGTTTACTCATAATTATTAATAAATATTTTGAATTTGCTCTGTTCTCAGTGCAACTAGTGGGAAGACCGTCACACGAGTTCTTTTCACACAGAGCATACGCAGGCGCGCACGCAGGCATACACACTCGTGCACGTTGGAGTGGAATCACATACATATATATGAAATAAATATTACGCATTTCCTAAAAGGTGCAAGCAGTACTTTGGTTTACAGGGATCTTTAATATTCATCTATATATTTGCTAAACAATCAAAACTTTTAGTTCGAATATTTTTGCACATGATCTCGAAAATGCCTTATGTTTTAAAAATATTTTGCATGACTTTGGCCATGTAGCAAGTCATAATAATTAACCAAAATCCTGTTAAAGTGGTTCTTGTAAGAGAAGGTAATTTATTGAAAGGTACCTTACATATCAAAGATTTTGGATCCTACCTTTGACTTTAAATGCGAACTTTCAGTATCGATAAATGTTAAAACGCTAGTCACCGTTCCTATATCTCAGGCAATTTCATTGAAATAGCTTAGGGTTTGAAACACGGCAAATTTGACTAACACAATCGAAAAGGACTACTCATGAACTTCTGTAAACCTATACGTAATACTTGAAGGTGATAGAAGGGTATGTCGTTGTGGAGGAGTGGCTTGAAAATGTCGTGTGATAATAGTATATAAGTAATTATTTAAGTGATATATTTTATTATAGCTGGGGAATATACTTTACTTATACTGAGTTTACTCCAGAAATGGTTACTGGCTTGGAGTTTAGTTTCAAAAGTTCTTGTTGCTTTCCACAGATGGCGCTACCTGTCATTTCTTATACATAGGATATAATGTCATTTTCCATTTAGCCCACTTAATGGCAAAATTTAGGCACTTGTGATGTGAAACCATGGTTCTTAGTACATTTCTGAGATGCCCCAATGGAAGAAGCTGTTTAAATAAATTAAAGTATGTGACAAGGTGCAGTGGACCAGAGAATCTATTTTAATTCAAACTTTGTAAGTCGTTGTCGTTGTCGTTAGACGTTGTAGTAACAGTCAAGGACATTTCCAAAGTAGCATACGCTTGTGAGGAACCTATGATATTTTATGAGTATACTTACATACCTACAATACTTATATATTGTTGGTTTGAATGATTTTTGCAGTGTTATTTACTGAGTGATGGCCTTCAAATTATGTTTTGATGGCATAACCGAGACCTTAAAATGTTCATATTAGAAAAAAGGTATACGACTGTAGCTTTAAAATAATATATCATATATATTATATAATATATATTATATAATATATCTGAGGTAATTGCTGCCACAAAATAGAAATTTCACCCAAATTTTGTATTCTAATCAGAATCTAAGTTTTCTCTGCATTAAAATCTTGATCTTTTACGGTTTTCCAGTTATTATAGACCTGTAGATATCAGATGACAGATAAATTAAAAAAAATATTTCACTTATTAGGAAAACACCTTGTACTTCTGGTACTTCAATCCAAATCGCCAACGACATTTTTTAAAAATTAAAGATTTTTAAGAACCTGCGTGTCGATCCTCGAAAGATATTGAACTTTGGTTTAAGTTACGCTGTTTAGATTTCAAACATGGAACCAATGCACTATATATTTTGTTTAAATGATTGAAAGAGTTTAAAACCGTTTATCTTTGGTTAAATGAGACAGGGAGACGAGTTTTGAGTGCAAAACTGTGCTTCCCAAGCTAATTGCAAATAATTGAACCTAAAACTGTATGATCAACGTCACAGAGCAATTCAATAGGAGTTATAGAAATTCATTGTCCCAAATTTATACCTCCAAAGAGATAAACCTTATTATTTTAATAGATATTTTTTGTTTTATGGAGTTGACGATTTATAACAGATCCCTTATGCTCGGTATATTTGCATTACAAAAATGTGTATCTGAGGCTCTCTGTCAAATTTGTTAAAAATGCCTAATATTTTGAATACATTTCGTAAGATCGTCACTTACTTGCAAGTCATATTAAATAGGCCAAATCTTGTTATATCAGATCTTCAGATAAATCAGATAGAATCAGATCTCTCACATTTTTATACCATCGATTTTGCATGGACTCTATGCCTATAGAGTGAATGTACTAATATTGGTAGGTATGTCTAAAAATTCTAGCATCCTTTACTGTTTCGCTGGAGTTTCCATAGGAAGAGAATGCAGCTTTGAATGCGGCTTCAGTTGAACAACTTTTTCAAGATGTGTGACTATATCCTAGTTCCATCTACACCAGAGTTGACAGTGAAGCTACGCCTGTGTATCTCAATTTGTGATCGCCTGGGATAGAACCTGGGCAGCCTTGTAGAGAGTCGAACGGGTTACTTGAAGCGCAGGTGGTAGCGTATCTGATAAGGATAAATCATAAGGAGGTGATGAAAATGTGGGATATACAGGAAAGATTGGTTGAAACACTTGTGTCGTGAAGGGAATAATAGCCGTCATGGATGATGGAGAATTGGTGGAATTATGGTGAGCGGAACCTTAGGGCCCGCCGGAAGCCCGCCTCACCGCCGGTGTTTTACACCGATAATCTCAATTTGCGGTCACCTAGGATCGAACCCGGGCCACCTTGTTGGGAGTCGAGCGGTCTAAACACTCGACCACGGTGAGGCCATTTATCTTATTATTAACTTAGGAAATATTTTAAGAAATGAGTGTCTATCCTTGCATGCGGACATAACATAAACAAAATGCGACGACGTCACTTTCTTAATAGCGAGCGTGCCAAGACATCTTACATCTCAGTGTTGTTTATATTAAATCGATTTTAAAACTAACGGTTCCTAAATAATTAATTTACGAACTGCAACAACTATAGCTAACTCAAACCACAGCATGTCAAGTAATACATATTACATAAAATTCTGCTTCAGAAGGATTACATTTGAAAGCTTAACTGTAACGCTTTCAGCAAACTAATGGAAATATTTATGTGGTTCGGATGTAAAATCTATATCTCAGTATAAATCACAGATATCTCAATGTAGGACGTTAAAAAAATGAAATAAATAGCAAAGTGTGACAGGCGAATCTAGTATATAGTACCTCATTTTAAATCATTATTATGGACTGTTATACACTGCAAAAGCTAAAAAACACTATATGGATGTACTACTGTTCAGCACCATTAAGTATCTACCAGTTTCTGATATAGCCTCTTGTCATGTAGTTTTGTATCAAAAATTAAGTTTAAGGTTCGTGATGACAGCTGTGGTCATCCGATTAAGTAGTGAACCTTTAAATACTCCAGACTTAAATGACTTTCTAATCACCTTACTACACAATACTCTTAAATACGATTTCTTCTATTTGATTAAATCAAGACACAAAGCACACACACATATGCATATATGCATAATATAATGTACGCATTTCCTAAATGCTTCAAGCATTTCTTTGGGATACAGGTGAATTTTGTTGTCCATCAATAGATTTGCAAAACAAAATGGTAGCTTGAATACTTCGGCAAAAATATCGAGAGTACTCTATATGTTCAAAATATTTTGTTAGACTTCCTCTAAGTTGCAAATCATAATAAATAAGCAGCGTTAAAGTAGTTCTTGTTAATGGGGGTGATCTATTATTAAAGCTTACCTTGCCCCGTCAAATACTTTGGAGTCTTTCTTTAAATTTTAGATTCGAATTTGGAGTATCGATGTATCCCGAAACCTCTAGCCGCCGTTCCTGTCGTTCAGGCGATTTCACAGAAATAGCATGAGCTTATTCACACGGCACGATTTGACCAACACAATGGAAGTGGTCTCCGCATCCAATTCTGTAAACGCATACATGACATTTGGAAATGATGGAAGGATATGGCGTTGTAGAGGAGTGGCTCGAGGATGTTTTGTGGTAATTATAGACTATATTATTATTTAAATGATACGTTTTATTGGTGCAGTGGAATATATTTAACTCATACCGATTTTACTCCACACACGCTTATTGGCTTCTAGGCAATATGAGCTAAAAGAAGTGCTCGCTGCCGTTCATAGATGGCTATACTTGTCATATCTTATACCGTGGATGAAAACTGGCAACTATATACCAAGCTTTGTATGGCATATAGGTTAGTCCTTTAGGATTAGCTTAGATTAAAGTGCGGTTTATTACCAGAACAGTAGATACATCTGGAATGTAGAGAAGCACAGTTAAAAAAGAATACATTTAGTTTCGCGGCAGAAAGGAAGTATCCCGAAGGGAGTTTAATACAAACGGACTTCGCTCTCTTGGAACAATGCTTCATGTCCATTACAACATTCATATTTTGCTGTTGTTAGAAGTTGAATTCGATTTTAAGCATTATTAAACAAAATGCACAAACTTGACAATGATGCAGAATTAAATATTTTTGAGGTTTGTTTGAACTTGAATTTGACTATAAATATTATTATGTAAAATGTGCACAAGGTGTACGTGATTTACAATAGCATTCGTCTGATTTCCTTATGATGGAGAACATTGATTCCAAGGTAAAAGCGAAATAACAGATTTTAATGGGTATCGAAGTAATTTTAAAACCATTTGGCATTCGTGAGATGAGATGTAAAGTATTTCAAAATAAACCTTTTGTTTCAGAGGTACTCGCTTAGGGTACCTCAGGCGATGTAATTAAATCACTCTTAATTCTAGAGGGTAATATAAAATCGTTGCTCAGATTCTTTCTCTACCAACGGGCTCAAATTCCTACCATTAAATCAGTCGACACGATTGCGGTCGACTTTACACAAAGTTCGGTTCATGACACACGTCTGAATAAGAAGGTGCAAAGGACTTGAGACTAAATATCATGGTACATCATGACACTGGACCGTTGTTTATAAAGATACTAAGAAAAAATTATCTGGATATAGTTATACATTATATTATATAATATAATTCCCAAAATATAACCTCAATAAAAATTTATCCTGTAAGCCCGGCCCCCTTGTACCGGCACCAGGTCGAGAAACAGAAAATATATATCTGATCCTGAACTTTGGAACATAGTTTCATGATCATTATTTGAATTTTTTGTGTTGTTGGAACTTGAATTTCATTGTAAATAAATAAAATCTGCACCAGTTGTACGTGATATATAACAAAAATCGTCCGTTTTAATTATGGAGGAGTACATTGATTCTAAGGTTAAAACGAAATAAACGGTTGTATGGGGTATCCATTTTTTTTAGTTCCATTTGGTGTTTGTGCGGTAAGTCAGAAACATTTACAATCTCTGAGGTACTTCATATTTTCAAAATACTTCGTAAAACGTCCTACAGATGGCAGCTCATTATAAATAAGCAAAAGCTTTTCAAAGTGGTTCTTGTGCACGGCAGCCGCGCGAGCGAAATCTGTTCTACCCCGAGCGCCTAGAGCTGTATTCGATGTTTGCGTACTCATGTGTACCTCGTGATAGTAGACAAGTGCGTTATAAAAACCCGTTAGGATATTGGAGTGTATTCAATGGATACTACAGACTTTTAATTCCGAGAGAGGAAACACACTTTTTATTTTGGTAGTTTATTAAGCAATATGCTTTAACCTGTGTGTATCCTTAGCCATCCATAGCTGACTTTAATTTCTCCATTACTTGGTTACAGTAAATAGAAACCTCTATTGAAATAGGACCATCAGCTACAGTTCCCCTTTAAAGAAAACTTTCAGGTATGTAAACGTAATATAAGAGGAACAAGTAAGTGTTTCTGAGAACATAAAGTGCCCAAATGTGAATATAAGCCAACGCTTTTCTCTGTCCCGAAATATGAGTTCAGTGTTAATTTCTACATATGAGCAGAGATAATTATCTCTCTGGCTCTTGAATCCAAAGTTTATAAATATTTCTCTCTCCACCTAGTTTGCGTAGCTAGAATTGTGCCTGCCTCAGGTTTAAGATAACCCTGCTTATAATCTCCGTGTGGTATAGTTGTAGGATTTTTTTTTTTTTTATTGTTATCTGAAAAGGTTCCCAGAGCCATAGCTCATGCTAGGGAACAGTACAAAAATATATAAAATGATGGCAAACAGCCCTTGACAATACTTATATTACATTTTTAGTGTAGGAATGAATTACCGTACAAGAATAACATATATGAAACATACAAAGATACAGACATTCACTATAACTCAAGAAATAATAGTAACAAAGAACTTAACAGAAAAATAGAAGCTACATATTCTATGGGACGTTAATCCATATTAATTTTTAAACAGTTCAGCTTTCAAACCAGCTATAAATGTGTAACACTTTATCAGCTATCAATATATATCTTCAGTAAATTTTCAGCAACTTTCCTTTTAAAACCTTTTATGTTCCTGCAGCTTTTCAGTTCCAGTGGCAGTGCATTATATAAGTTGATAACATGTGAGGTTAAGCTGTTCAGGCCATAAGTAGAAGTGTTCACTGTTGGTTTTGTTAAGTTTCCTTTATTTCTTGTATTATATATATGTGAGGAGCTTTCAAATGTTAGATTGGACTTTAGAAGATTATTTTTTATTTTGTGGAGATATATTAGCAAGGACAACTCTATGTTTAGTTGTAATGGTAAAATGTTAGTTACATGGTAGAGTGTTTTTGTGTTTGTTCTAAAGGGTAGACTGTAGATTATTTTCAAGGCACGATTTTGAAGAACTTCGAGGTCATGAATTAAATATTTAACAGAGTTACCCCATAAGATGTTTAAGTAATCCAAATGAGATTGAATTAAAGCATGGTAGATACTTCGTAAATGATTTACACTGAATCCTTTGAATTTCAGCCTGTGAATTACAGCTAACACAGGAAGAATCTTATTTTTTACATGCATGATATGGTCCTTCCATGTGAGCGTACTGTCTAGAATCAAACCTAGATATGTGATTTTTGTTACTCTTTCAATCACTGCGTTATCAACATGTATCTTGTTATTTACTACTGGTACGTATGATCTTTTATGAAATAGCATATATTTTGTTTTACAGACATTTAATGTTAACTTATTGCTCTTAAACCAGCTATTCAATGCATTCAGGTCTTACTGTATGTCATATATTAGCTGGTGCTCAGAGTTATCTATATATAACAAACATATATCATCAGCAAACATAGTCAATTTACCTTTTAGTCTTAAACATCCTATGTCATTTATAAAAATTAGGAATAATATAGGACCTAATACAGAACCTTGTGGAACACCATGATGAATTACTGATAGAGAACTGGAAATGTTGTTCATATTTACAAATTGTTTCCTATTACTGAGATAATTCTGAAACCAGTTGAGAGGAGGCCCTCTTACACCAGCATGCTCAAGTTTATTTAGTAATAAAGTATGATCTACAGTGTCAAAAGCCTTTTTTAGGTCAATAAATACACCAGCAGCTAAACGATTTCCATCCAGACCTCTTTGAATAGGTACGATAATATCTACTGTGGCAGCAAGAGTACTAGATTTGTTAATAAATCCATACTGATGATTGTGAAAAAAGTTGTTGTTTTTCTAGATGCTGTAACAACCTAATTTTTACTACTTTTTCCAGAATTTTGGCAAATACAGGAATAATACTTGTTGGTCTGTAATTATCCATAATTACTCTATCACCTGTCTTATAAATTGGGACAACTCGTGTGATTTTACAACCATCAGGTACTGAACCTGAACTAAGTGATAAATTAATAAAGGTTACAATGTGTGGAACCAAACTGTACTTGCACTTTGTTAACAATTCATTTGATAAAATATTATCTGTTTTATTACCTTAGTTTTTTATTGTTGCTATCATTTTTAGAACCTCATTATTATCTGTTGGATATAGAAAAAGACTATTTGGCACTGAACTATAAGGTGGTGGAGTATATTGTGTAGTTATACATATCTTCACTAACTGATCAGCTATATTTACAAAGTATTGGTTAAAAGATTCACATATTTCTAATTGATTTACTATTTTTTGATTACCTACCATTATTGTTTCTATTTGATTGGAATGTACTGGGGTTTTATTTCTTAAGATTCCATTTATTGTCATCCATACCTTTTTTGGATCATAGGAGTTATTCAGTTTATTTGAGTAATATGCTTCTTGAAGTTCCCTTTTCATTTTAGTTACTTCATTTGCACACTTTTTGTACACTTCAATTGCTATCAGAGAGGGAAATTTGCATTTTGTTTTGCTATACAGTAAGTTTTTCTTTTTAACTAGAGCCAAAAAGTTACTATTAACCCATGGTTTATGTGTCAGTTTATTTGACACAACCTTTCGGCACCTGTCGGAGCAGACTGAAGCCCCTTCCTTTATAAACTGCAATAATGAGTTATAATATTCATTAGGGTCATTTGTGACACAGTTAAATGCAGTATTTTGTATAAATAAGGAAAGTTTATTATGATTTATAGTGTTAAATTCTTGAACTGACATTCTGTAATTGATATACTTATCATGAAGGGCCTTGCAAAGATGTTCTTTTATGTCGATTATAAGTATGTTATGGTCACTGATATCATGCATTATGTTAGATATAGATATTGGGGTATCATTGTTATTGATAACTACATGGTCAATTAATGTAGCTGAGCTTTTGCCTATTCTTGTTGGATATATTTTATTACCTTGTATAAAATTGAAACTTGTAATTAGTGTATTATAGTTATCAAGACTTTTACTCTGAGTGAGGTAATTAATATTTATATCGCCTATGATCATGGCTGATTTTGCAAGCTTCCTACACAGTACAGTTTCCATATCAGTGAGAAAGTTGCCAGTATTTTGATCATTAGGATTATAAACTGCAATGATATCAAGTGTTATTAGATCCCTTTTCAGGTTTATGTGTAGGATACTGTGGTCACTGTTTACTATGTTTTGTACAGACGTTTTCCATACATCTCTAATATACACTGAAATTCCACCTCCTGTCATTTTCCTTATAACATGATATGCATAAAAAAATTTTAAATTAAAAAAGCTAATTATGTTTTCCCTGAGCCAGTTTTCCGCTATGACAATTACATCTACTTTAGTTATTGTTGCCACAAGAAGCTCAATATCGTCTAATTTGTTTACAATAGACCTAGCATTCAGGTACACAATTCTTACCTTTGGGCTCGGTTGAGATCTTGTAATGTTTAAATAATCATCTACAGAATCATATTTGAACTCACCTATAATGTTATCACAATCACACATGAAAGGTACAAATATTGCACTTCATCACAGAATAGAAACCTAAGACACTGCACTTCACTGAGCTTCTCTTGTTTCGTTCTGCACTGCTGCTGTGGTTTTTGTATTATTTGAGGTTATCTTATTTTCATATGCCAGAAGGTGATTCTTCCCCATGATCCTTATTGAAGGTCCAAACTGTTTTTCTCGTATGAAGATTTTGCCATCCCTGGTCCACGCTCCTACTATCTTCCCTTCTCTCCTTAAATCCCTTGTTCTTTTTGCTATGCCATCATTGAGAGCCGTCAGGTGATCATTGACGAAAATTAGTTGAGGGGGTCCAGGTAATCCCATATCTTCAGTGGATACTCGTCTTTTTGTTATTCTGGCTTGGACTATTTCTTCTTTCTTCCAATGGCACGTAAAGCGAACCAGTATAGGCGGATTCCTTAGATTGGTACTTACTTCATGTTTTCTGGAGGGAAGTCTGTGCGCTGCATCGATGTCATTGTACGTCAAATGGACATCTAAGGCATTTGCAAATTGTATAACAGTATCAAATACATCTTCCCTTTCCACTTGTGGTATGCCACTGATAATTAGGTTATTCTTTCGCTGATATTGTTTTACATCCTCGATGTCATTTTCCATCGCATCTATCTTAGTATCATAGATCGATCTTATGCTTTGCTCCATCTTGATGTTTAAATCACTAATTTTGAGTTTCAACGCTTCAAAGCACTCATTCATGAATGAAGCTGCTTTCTTCACTTCTTCATTTTCTTTTCTTAATTCCTGCACCGTGAACTCTATTTTAGTTGTTAGCTCCGCTATTGATGACTGCAGTATTTGTAGGTTAGGTTGCGGCAAGCAGTCCTCTCTCTCACACATCCAGTTTGCGTCACCATTCCCTGATAGTTCTTTATATTTTTCTTTTGAAACTTTTACACATGTAGCATGGAACCATCTCATGCACTCCCCATTACACTCCATTCTCATTTGCGAACTTTTTACTTGTTTTCCACATGGAGCACAAATTTTAGCACCTGTTGCTGCTGCCATCTTGAATATATATATATATACGTCCTTATAGCGCGGTTTCCATTATTGTGAAAGATCAAATAAATATTGTGTGACTAAACACTGAGAGTTTTGAGCTCATTTGAATATCACTTCATGACTTGATACATATGACTTAAGGATGGAGATTAATAAAGCAAGAAAAAGAATAACATTAAATGCAGGTCTGAGAGATGAGGCAAGGGTTTCTGTAATGTGGCGTTATACGGAAGAGTTTGTAAGTTAATTTTAAGTTAGCTTAAGTTTTACAGGAAGTTGTTTATTGAAACTCAGTTAATGTAACTAGTGGTTTGATTATTATTTATAAAATATATAAGGCAGCAGTGTGGAGCTCATAAATGAAAAGTTGTCAGGATTTTTTCTCCCCAAAACGAGCCATATTGCCGCTATACTGTTGGATAATATGTTTGCTACACAAAGGTTGCTATACAACAGTTTTCAATAAAATGGATCTTCTCTTGGAATTATGAGAAGATAATTATCATTCTTCCTTCTCATTAGAAGTATTATCAGAAAATTATGCAGTCATAAAAATTCGGGTTCTAACTACTTTTATCTTAATTTTATTCAAGAGACCAAATTTTAAAATCAGAAATTTAAGCCTTGGAATGGCAAAATATTTGTTTCAATCTAGTGTGTCCAATTCCACTAAATTCCCTTACCCCCCACTAATAATGTAACGTTTTTTAAAAACCAGTTTTAAAGTGAATGAACTAATCCAAATCATATAAAATACTGATAATGTTTTCACCATTTAGTAACTGCAATAATAACAGTAGGCCTTGTCAAAAAAGAACTCTGGTAGGCCCTGTCAAAAAAGAAGTCTGAAGTACACTGGAGCTCCTGTATTCTTTTTAAAAGTTGCTAGTTGCAGTATATTTGGTAAGGAGAATCTCAGCATATCTAACTAAAGTATTAAATCATTTAAGAAATGCAAATATTAAATAAACCAAAACTTTATATTTGCTGCTGTTTTAGTACTTACATTTTATTTAAACTTCTGCCAGAGTTTCACTTACTACAAAAATTAACCTCACAGTACAAGTACCATGCTTCCTCTGTAAGTTCAGACAAGACTGAACATGCAGCCAATGATGATTGGTCACTGCAAATGGCTGCATAAGCTTGGAGTAAAGAGTGGTGTGAGAGACTACTATAACCTTAATCACAACCTTAGAAACTGGAAGCACAACACTTCACCTTGGAAATATGTAAATGTATCCCCCATACTCTCAATATAAGCCAAACCAGTTGCTGATTCGCATTAATGAATCAACTATTGTATCATTCACAACTATAGTAAATGCATGTTAACTGCTTCAAGGATATTTTTTTTTTCAATGATTAAGTTTTCTATAAATTAAATTAATATAACATTAAGTCATTACATTTATAAACAACACTTTGTCAATATAGATATGCTGTATGTACACAATTCAGGTAATTCCTATTTATAAAAACAACATAACCTCACTAATTATGACAAAGTTCTTCAAATTCTACTAGATAAAGATTCAAATAATATCCGATTTCCTTTTAGTAATATCGTGAATCCTTTTGCAGATGATTTAGTAACTGCTGCAATTACTTATTAACCTGAAACAATCCTTGAAAGCAATTGACAAATATATAAGGAAATGCAAATAAAAGTGAACCACTGTAAGATCCAGACTGCATTGTTCAAGAAAGAGAGCAAAAAGTAATATGAAAAAGTAGAAGACTAATTAAGAATACAGGGTAGTGAGACAATGAAATTATCTAGAAGTTAAAATAGTCTGTGGCAGTAATTGAGGAAAAACAAGAAATTTGCGCACACAAAATAAAAGTGTTATCAGCTTTCAGCAACTGCAAATATGGAGCATCCAGTACAAATGTCAAATGGCTAATGCAAGAAATGCTACATGGTATAGCAGTATAGGAATTAGGAGGACAGAAAGTTATTGATGAGGTGCACGAGACATTTTGTAAGGAAATACTTTGTTACCAAATTCAACTGTTAGGCAGATAACACAAATAGAACTGGACAGAGCGGCAACTAAGGGAAAAACACTGGTATAAAGTATTTAACTCTTAAGATATCAATGGATTAAAATGGTATCTATAAAAAAGTGCAGGCTATGAGCGGCACAAAGTGGAATTAGGTAAAAACCTGCAGGTAAGAGGAGTCGTTCATGTGACCAGATGCAGGTCTCCTTTCAGATGCACTTATCCCTTTATTTCTTTTTTGTATAGTCTTAATCATAGTCTTAATTTATATTATAGAATATCAGGTGAAAAGAACGAAATGGTATACTGTCTTAGGAAAAATTTGGAAACAAAATAGGTTAGAAAAGATTGGAGAAGAGAAAATGTAAGTATTTGTTGGAAAACATAGATGTAAGGATACAGAAAAAGAAAAAAATGTTTAATAAGGTAGTCAATAAGATATCTGTTTCATAAACTGATGGAAAACAATTATGCATGATGGGAGGAATTTAATAACAAGAACATCACAATTGGGAAAGCTTTTGTAGTTGGCTTTTAACATTTTGTCACTTAAATCTTCATATTATTGAGGGGCTAGTTTCGGAAGCCACTGCGTTCATTTTCAACCTCGAAGAATTGTTTATAATCTGTTGCTGTCATCTGCCCTCCTCTCTGGTGGTGGAACTATTAACTTCTTTAACAAATTATCGACTGGTGGGATTTCAAAGTTCATTACTTGGTCTGTGTTTGGAGGAATCTAGTAACAGTGACGTCTAAATTAATATAAAAATTATATGTGGTTGGTTTATTGATACTCGTCACTTACTTTCTCATATATTTATGAGAGACTAGTTTCAAAGGCCCTGGCCTCCATTTTCAATCTATTCCCAACTGGCATCTGTTGTTATCTGCTCTCTCTGGTGGTGGAACTATGAATTTTTTGTCAAATTATCTACTGGCGGGATTTCAAAGTTCATTAAGCGATCCTTATTTTTCCAGATGAATATGTTCTCCCATGTTGTCAATCTATTTTGGTTTATCACTCCTTTTAATAATTTTGGATTTGGATCAATGTCATGGTTTTCATTCCAAAAATGAAATGCTACTGCTGACTTGTCTTCTTGTTTCAATCTGATGTTTCTAAAGTGTTCTTTGACTCTGGTTTTTAAATTTCTTTTTGTTTGACCTATGTAGCATTTTTCACAATTCTTACAGTTTATTTGGTATATTCCAGATTTGTTACCTGAAGGAATTTCATCTTTTGTTTTTGAATTTAGTAATTTTAAGATTGAGTATCTATTAGTAGGTGCCAAGATGATATTTTGTTCCTTGAATACCCTTTTAAATTTATTAAATATTTTTGGATGATATGTGAATGAACTGAATATGCTGTTGCTTTCTTTTTCTTTAGTAAATGTGGTTGCTTCCTTAATGGATTTCTTTAGTTTAGATTTTCTAATTTTCTTCAACACCAAACTTTTGTTGTATCCGTTTTCTTCTGCTATGTGTATTATTGCTTTTTGTTCCTTGAAATATTCTTCTTTTTCCATGGGTATGTTGACTAGTCTGTGTGTAAGGCTGTTTACTATTGCATGTTTATGTGTAATTGGGTTGTGGCTATTATTTTTTATATAATTTTCTGATTGAGTTGGCTTCCTGTAAATTCCAAATTTTATTTTTGTATCATTCCTGATGACATTTAGATCCAAGAAAGGTAGTTGTCCATTGATTTCCTTTTCTATTGTGAATTTGATAGTCCTTTCTTGCAGATTGAGTAATTTTAATGCATCATCTAAATGTTTACTTGGTACAATTGCAAAGATGTCGTCAACATATCTATACCAAACCTTGAAGATCAATGGGAAGGACTTTTTAATTTGTGTTTCAAATGCACTCATAAATAAGTTAGCCAAAAAAAGGTGAAAGTGGATTGCCCATTGATAATCCTAATTTCTGCTTGTAGTGTTTTCCATTAAAGCTAAAGAAGTTTTGTTCAATGCATATTTTTGTTAGAGAAATATATTCTTCTGCTTCTATTGCTTCCATATCAATTGTAGCTAGCCATTTTTTTAACACAGTCTGCAATTTTTCTGTTGGTATGCTTGGAAATGAAGATGTGACATCAAATGAAACCAGTCTGTCATTTTTGTCCAAATTTATATCTTTGATTTTTTCTACTAAATCTAAAGAGTTTCTTAAATTTGCACTTTCAAATTTTGGAAAACTATTAAATTTACTTAGTAACCATTTGGCCAAATTATATGTGGGGGCATTTATGCTACTAGTAATAGGTCTCATGCCTTTCCCTGTTTTATGAATTTTTGGCAGCCCATATACTCTTGGTAATGTTGGATTATCTACTTTAATTTTGTGCAATTCTTTTTCGTTGATTATTTTGCTCTCTTTTAGCGATTTATTTGTGGTTTCAATGCAGTACTTTAATGGATTAGTTTCTACTTTTTGGTAATTACTGTCTTCTAACAAATCTTCCATCCTCTTTGTGTATTCTTCTTTTTCCAGAATTACTAGTTAATTTCCCTTGTCTGCTTTAGTATAAATGACCGGTTTCTTTTTAAGAGCTTTTATGATTTGGTTACTAAAATTCCTTTTCTTTTCATTTTTAATCTCTTCTACTATTTTGGAGCATTTGTCTTTTACTGTGTTTTTACTTTCTTCATTAAGTGTTTGTGTAGCAATTTGCATGTAAGCAATGTAATCTTCAATTTGGTTGGTATAATCTACACATGTCTTTAAACCGAGATTCAGCATATTCAGTTCTGTTTTTGTAAAATTTTGGTTTGATAGGTTTACCACATTGTTTAGATGATCTTTTAGGTTATGTTTGTCTTTTTGATTTATCTTTTTAAAAGTGCCTGCTTTCTGGCATAAATTTTTTAATTTATTCTTTAACTTTGCTGTTTTTGTCTTCATTTTTTAATTAAGATATGCTAATAAATTGTTTTCAAAATTTTCCCAAAATATACTTCCTAATTGTTTGGTAAGTTTAATGCAAATTGTACAATTTTATTTCTAGCGTGTTTTTATTTCTATAGTGTTTATTCTTTTCTACAATTAATACTTTTCTCTCTGCTGCTTTTTGTTGTCTACTATTTTTATCAAATTTTACTACTTTTCTTACGAAATTAGGTACTACTTTTTTCTTGATACATAAATTTATGAATCTTATGTTTTAGAAAAGAATAAACACTATAGAAATAAAAACACGCTAGAAATAAAATTGTACAATTTGCATCAAAAGCTTACCAAACAATTAGGAAGTATATTTTGGGAAAATTTTGAAAACAATTTATTAGCATATCTTAATAGAAAAATGAAGACAAAAACAGCAAAGTTAAAGAATAAATTAAAAAATTTATGCCAGAAAGCAGGCACTTTTAAAAAGATAAATCAAAAAGACAAACATAACCTAAATGATCATCTAAACAATGTGGTAAACCTATCAAACCAAAAGTTTACAAAAACAGAACTGAATACGCTGAATCTAGGTTTAAAGACATGTGTAGATTATTCCAACCAAATTGAAGATTACATTGCTGACATCCAAATTGCTACACAAACACTTAATGAAGAAAGTAAAAACACAGTAAAAAACAAATGCTCCAAAATAGTAGAAGAGATTAAAAATGAAAAGAAAAAGAATTTTAGTAACCAAATCATAAAAGCTCTTAAAAAGAAACCGGTCATTTATACTAAAGCAGACAAGGGATATAAACTAGTAATTATGGAAAAAGAAGAATACACAAAGAGGATGGAAGATTTGTTAGAAGACAGTAATTACCAAAAAGTAGAAACTAATCCATTAAAGTACTGCATTGAAACCACAAATAAAATGCTAAAAGAGAGCAAAATAAACAACAAAAAAGAATTGCACAAAATTAAAATAGATAATCCAACATTACCAAGAGTATATGGGCTGCCAAAAATTCATAATACAGGGAAAGGCATGAGACCTATTACTAGTAGCATAAATGCCCCCACATATAATTTGGCCAAATGGTTACTAAGTAAATTTAATAGTTTTCCAAAATTTGAAAGTGCAAATTTAAGAAACTCTTTAGATTTAGTAGAAAAAATCAAAGATATAAATTTGGACAAAAATGACAGACTGGTTTCATTTGATGTCACATCTTTATTTCCAAGCATACCAACAGAAAAATTGCAGACTGTGTTAAAAAAATGGCTAGCTACAATTGATATGGAAGCAAAAGAAGCAGAAGAATATATTTCTCTAACAAAAATATGCATTGAACAAAACTTCTTTAGCTTTAATGGAAAACACTACAAGCAGAAATCAGGATTATCAATGGGCAATCCACTTTCACCTTTTTTGGCTAACTTAGTTATGAGTGCATTTGAAACACAAATTAAAAAGTCCTTCCCATTGATCTTCAAGGTTTGGTATAGATATGTTGACGACACCTTTGCAATTGTACCAAGTAAACATTTAGATGATGCATTAAAATTACTCAATCTGCAAGAAAGGACTATCAAATTCACAATAGAAAAGGAAATCAATGGACAACTACCTTTCTTGGATCTAAATATCATCAGGAATGACACAAAAATAAAATTTGGTATTTACAGGAAGACAACACATTCAGAAAATTATATAAAAAATAATAGCCACAACCCAATTACACATAAACATGCAATAATAAACAGCCTTACACACAGACTAGTCAACATACCCATGGAAAAAGAAGAATATTTCAAGGAACAAAAAGCAATAATACACATAGCAGAAGAAAACGGATACAACAAAAGTTTGGTGTTGAAGAAAATTAGAAAATCTAAACTAAAGAAAACCATTAAGGAAGCAACCACATTTATTAAAGAAAAAGAAAGCAACGGCATATTCAGTTCATTCGCATATCATCCAAAAACATTTAATAAATTTAAAAAGATATTCAAGGAACAAAATATCATCTTGGCACCTACTAATAGATACTCAATTTTAAAATTACTAAATTCAAAAACAAAAGACGAAATTCCTTCAGGTAACAAATCTGGAATATACCAAATAAAGTGTAAGAATTGTGAAAAATGCTACATAGGTCAAACAAAAAGAAATTTAAAAACCAGAGTCAAAGAACACTTTAGAAACATCAGATTGAAACAAGAAGACAAGTCAGCAGTAGCATTTCATTTTTGGAATGAAAACCATGACATTGATCCAAATCCAAAATTATTAAAAGGAGTGATAAACCAAAATAGATTGACAACATGGGAGAACATATTCATCTGGAAAAATAAGGATCGCTTAATGAACTTTGAAATCCCGCCAGTAGATAATTTGACAAAAAAGTTCATAGTTCCACCACCAGAGAGAGCAGATAACAACAGATGTCAGTTGGGAAGAGATTGAAAATGGAGGCCAGGGCCTTTGAAACTAGTCTCTCATAAATATATGAAAAAGTAAGTGACGAGTGTCAATAAACCAACCACAAATAATTTTTATATTCATTACTTGGTCTTTATCTTTCCATAGGACTATGTTCCCCCACGCCAGTTTGTTTTGGTTTATCACTCTTTTTAGTAATTTTGGATATAGGTCAATGTCCTGGTTTTTGTTCAAAAAATGAAATGCTACTGCTGACTTCTTGTTTCAATCTGATTTTTCTAAAATACTCTTTGACTAAAAGACAAAGAGAATCAAGAGTGTATTGCATTAATATAGAAACTGAAAGGTCTAAGGCCAGGTATTCAACAAAAGCAATGTCCTATATATTGTGGATAGGAAGATCTTGAACACCCATTTAAAGGAATTAAAAATTCTCCAAGAGTACTTCTGTAAGATATGTTTTACAACAAATATTATAAATGAAATGTTTTATTAAGATAGTAAAAAGGTGGGACATTTTTAAACCAAATGAAAAATAAATAAACTGGACATTAAATGGAGTTACATTACAAAAGACTAGTATTAAATAATTAGTTACACTATAAATTTTGAGCATGGATGATTATTTAGTACAAAAAACTAACAAAAAAACTGAATGCCAGTCATACCTGTGCTACACGGCGAAGTGTGGAGATGTATTGGAAGAAATGTGAACCAACAAAGATGTTTACATCAGCCTATTGCACATACATGGCCAGACAGTGTATGTACACTCTGTTCAGATGTAATCATAACAGCATGTCATATATCAGCAGGTGTAAGAAATCATATATAACGATTTAATATTGTGAAAAGGAGAAAAAGAGAGAATCAAAATTCCTTTGTGTTGAGTGACAAATGAGTGACTGCAATGGTCATTTACATTTGGGTACAGCAATTGGTCAACTTTTCATATCAGACACACAAGTGTTTTATCACTTACCAGGTTACTAATATTTTGCTCTTCTATAAACAACATAAATACAGTGCAGTGTCACTGAATGTCAATACGTCTCAATGCTGTCAATGTTGTTGCCTTAGAATGACAAGGTTCTAACGATCAAAATGTTCTAATCAGTACATTGGTGACATTAACTGGACTTTTAAGTTTCTAACTGCATTCTTTCGTTTTTACCTGCAGTCTTGTGTTTTATCTGTTATCCTTGTATGAAATTAATCAGTTATAGCTGATATTGTTTTATAATGGACAATTCCAATTAAAATGTAGAAAAAGAGTATCATCATAAAAAAAAACCATTAGGCAGGATAGTTATGTGAATAGAAGAGGGAAAACAATGCCTCAAAGAGGTTAAGACCACTAAAAACTATTCAGCAATGGAAGTTCAAATGTATCATGAAAGTAAGCAACTCTGAAAGAAAAGCTATCTTCACTTCTTACTATAAATTCTCCACCACTGGAAAAGGGCACTTCACTCTCAGCACCACAGGATGTTGCCTTATAAAATGCAGGAGAGGTGAATCACCATTGTCGCATATAGTTTAGTAGGACAAATTTTGTAAACAAAGGGAAGAATAAATGTAAATAGAATCAAGTAAAATAAAGACTAGCAAAAGAATATAACTTTTAAGACCAACCAGGAATTATTGTAAACTAGTGAAGATAATATATTAAAAAAGTTGAAGATTTCATGAACTATAAAATGTCATACAATTCACCAAGCGAACATCAGCAGACTAAGTAAGGAGGTAAGGGGGAAGCTGATATTTAACAAACAATTGAAGTTTTTTTTTATTTGTTCCATTTATACCCTGCCTTTAACTACAGAGGTCATATCGGCAGCCATTCTCCTTTGGAACATATCGAAGGTGTTAACTTGTATTCGTTGGATTTAAATCATTAGATCACACACACATTTGCACTCATTCATAATTCCAGACTCTGGGGAAGATGAGAAATTATCTTGGTCGGAGAAAAATCCCCAGCCCACACCCGGAAATCGAACCCAGGACCCCTAGTATGGCAAGCAGGTGCTTTACCAACTATGCTACAGGGCCAGCCAACTGATGTATTAGCTGACGATGAGGAAGTGCTTGAAACATGTCCAGTTATTGACAAGCGAAGCACAAAAGTGTTTTTATATACTGACAAAGTTTTCAACATTTTTTTTATCAGTTCCATTTATAACCCCCATTTAACTCCAATGTCATGTCGGTGGCCCTTCTCCTTTGGAACATATTGAAGGTGTTAACTAGTATTCATTGCAGTTTTTAATCATTTGATCACGCACACATTTGCACTCTCATTCATACTTCCAGACTCTGGGGAAGATGAGGAATTATCTTGGCCAGAGAAAAATCCCCACAGCACCGCCAGGAGTTGAACCCGGAACCCCTAGCTTTGCAGACAAGTGCTCTACAGACATATTATGCTCCACTATTTTAAATACTTCTTTTTCGCCATTAATGTTATATTTCTCAATTTATTTATTCATTCATTCTAGTACTGTGAGTGTGTATTTGTTTTCTTCTGGTGTAAATGTAAAAATTTACTTTTATGAATGTTAGGACATCATAGATACATGAATTTACTATTTCAAGAATATTTTGGCATGCTTTGCATCTGAAAAGTGTTCAATTTTGAATTCAGGTATTCTTGAATTATTATCCTACAAAATCAGCCCATTTGCAATGGAACAAAAGAAAAATTAGCTACTCAAAAAAGTCCTTTGAGATGGCGCTTTTCAATTTGCTATTAGAATGAGGGAGTAAACATTCAATAATAGCTTTTGATGACTGCAACAAAAGTCTTTATTAGTATTTCTATTTGATAAATTTGTAGAAGATACTTTAGGAAAAAGGGATTATTTTGCAACTACAGGATTTTCTTTTAATGGGTGTTAAAGTGGGGATTTACACAGCTGCTTTTGTTCGTCTTATAGATACAACTTAAATTGTTTGAAGTGGGTATTCTGCAAGAAACTTTTTTTGTTAGGCAGACTATCTCATCAGAGTGGATTTTTCGATGTTTTATTTTCAATGTCACACTTTTTATAAGTGTTTTCAGTAAATTGCTTCATACATACACTGTTGAAAGTCAGTCAAAATTGAGCAATGACAGGATTGTTATATAGAAAATCTGAGGCACAAGCATTAAATAAATTTTTACTATCCAACATATGATAGTACACAGTACTACCTTTAATTCCGTATTCTGCTACAGTGAAATACGTGTTCTATCGTTACCTGCTTACTCTAGTAAGTCTGTAAAGGGAATTCTACAACGTATATGCATTGCAGCCTTCACCTCTTACTGGCAAAATGTTTTCAGTCGATTATTGGAATGTTTCAATACTTTTATCCTTTCTTTCCTGCCCAATGTATTAAATTAATTCCTTTGACGTTAATGCGACCGCTTTGAAACTTCAGTCTCGAAAATACCAGAAGAAAATAAATCAATAAATAGACGATACCAACGGTTTTCTATTCGAAAAAAGCAATTTTTACTGAGTTATGAACTGACTACCACAAAAATATTAAGAAGAGGAGCCGCGCCTGTTTCAAATAAATTTTCGGTTAATGCTAAATAAGGGAAACATTTAATTCCCTAAATACTATTCAACAAAATATATGTAATGGTAAATAGTTCACAAAAGCCAAGGATAAATCTATATCAAAAGGAATATATACTTTAATGACAAAACTTCAATGGTACTGAATAGCATATTTTATCCAGACTTACCCGGATGTGTCCAGAAAGCTGTTTGTCTACTATTCAACCAATTTCGCAGGCCCTTCTTCTACTCTGGGATTAAGCGATGATATTTGATAAACCGACGGTTTAAAATAATATGGCGCTACTGTTGTTTTGTGTTCTCAGCTGATCGCATCTCCTTGTTGATATACCTACGCCAATAATATAGTCCTTAACATTCCGTAATTTAGCATGGCTCAAAAAACACTTAAATTAATATGACACTATTAAGTAACTTAATATTTCAGTTACTGCACAAACCAAATTTATTATTAACTATTTAAGCATATATGAAAAAAATCCAAATTTTGCAGCTGATACATACACCGTTGCACAAATCTATGTAATAAGTACAGTTTCTATCAAATAATAAAAAGAGAGACTTCTATCTACCTTAACATTAGATACCAAACCAATACAATAAAAATCCCTGTTTACTCCATTAACTCCTGTTTACCACAGCATTAATTTCTAGATTCTTCTACTTCAAACCATGACAGTGTAGTATGTTTTGAATACAAAGAAGTCTCTTCTCATTGGTGGAAGGATTGTCACGTGGATGATTTTTTTTCCTGTGAAGTCATCTCGAGGCCGGAACCTCGATTAATCACCTTATTTGAAAAACAAATGACGTAATAATGCTATAATAAAGATACCAATATGAGTTAATCCTTTATTGGTCAATTGTATGACTTTTGTGTCCGAATTGCTCCTGTACAAACCATTTAAATAAATGTATGCTGGCAATTTTGTATTTGTTATGCTTTGTCCAAGAGGAAATATTTTAATCACAAACACCAAACTTTTAGTGAAGGACGCGTTAAAATAAAATACATTAATAATTTGCTTATCATTTCTCGGTTTGTTTTGCGAGAGAGACATACTTCATAAGGATTAGTATTACCATAATTTATAAAGCTAACAAAGTTGAATGTTTCTATGGAGTCATAGAATAAAGATAAAAAAAAATAAAAAAAAAATAAAAAAAAAATAAAAAAAAATAAAAAAATAAAAAAATAAAAAAATAAAATCTGCATGAACTATGCCCTGGTGGCTTGAGTCTATACCAGGACATAAGTTCCACAGTTACATCTCTTTATTGTTATTACATTTATTTAGATTGGAACATTATTACGTTTCGCAGATTACCTATATCTAAACTAACTACTCCTAACCTACTAAGCTATCTAACCTATAGCAGCCGGTTTCCCAGCTGCTTTACATATATCTTTAATCTATATCCTAAGCTGGCAGTTCTACTCTATTATAAAACATTCTGACTAGTTAAATTAACAATACATGTGGATGAAAAACTGTTTACTGCCAGCACTTTCTACCAATCTGCTATCTATCAATTGAATTTCAACAAATGTCTCTAGCTATCTTCGGTATCAGATGAGCTCCGTGTGATGATCTGTTGTGGCTGTCCCCTTCTCCTCTCAGCCCATTCTTGACGTCCTGTTGTGGTCCGAAGTTGCCTACGTCTATTTATGGATTGGTCGCCCTGTTCTGGCCTGAGATCTCCACCTCTTCTTCGACGTGGGTACTTATTTCTTGTTGCCTTATTCTTTGTGACCTTCTTGGTGATTCGTCCTGATTTTGGTGTTGCTGCTGATGTATTGCGTCCGTTATTTGCTTTTCCGCTGGTCTTCTGTACTCCTCCATGACTATTTTCGATATCTTTGCCACCATTCTCTTCACTATACACAAATCCTCGTGACTTCTTACGATGTGCCAAACTGCTTTTCCTGCTAGCATTGCACGTTCCTCTTGTACCTCATCGTTGTATTTCGTACATTCAAAGATCACATGTTCGGGGTTGCCTACTATATCACATGTATTACATTTATCACTTTCCTTGCTTCGAATCTTCGCAAAATATGTATCAAATGGGCCGTGTCCTGTAATATATTGAATGCTCTCCTTAGTTGGTGATACGGTTAATCTTAATCTCTCTCTTATGCTGGGGAATAGATCATATACTCTTCTACCTTTCTCCGATTGATTCCATTCTTTTTGCCATTTGTCTATTAAAATTTTTCTTGCCTCTCTCCTTGTATTGCACGGTCTTCCTAAAATTTTGATGACTTGGTCTTGGTCTTGTTTTTTCATCCAATACATTGTTGCCCGCAATTTTACCGTTAAGTCAATCGGCCATATGGCTAGAATCACTAGTAAGGCCATCGTTGGAACCGTTTTAATTAATCCCATACACCTTATTAAATATAGATAAAAATAATAAAGATAAATATATAATAAAGATAAATATATAATAAAGATAAATCAATGCATTCTTAAAACTTAAAATAGGACATAAAAATAATGTGTATTTGTAGGTTTCAGTTCGCAATTAATTTTAACGAAGGCCATTCCATGTCAAAATTCTGAGATTATGTGTCCGATCCTTTCACCTACAATAGATAAATACCCATAGTGAATGCTGAAAATATATATTTGGGAAATGTTTGCAAATTTTTTTATTTATTTTTTTTAGAAAAGTTGATAACATTAATACTTCCAACTTTTAGTCATAAATCAACACTTGAATGCATTTGTTTCTGTTAATTTTAAAGCTTTTTTTAATGTACTTAAATTACAAACATACTAAGGTACCAATAAACACAGAACATTTATTAACTTTTTGAAAATATAGATTTGTTTAAAATCTCTAAAATGAATCCTTTTAATTTCTTTTCAATAACAATAATGCCAGATATTTTATAACACTGTTATCATATTGTACTGAGCTACCAAGTTACCATATTGCAATGCGCCTGAGATGTCAAAAAATGGAGCTTTCTAAGCATACTATTTGTTTTGAAACCGGAGATTGATTTTATTTTTCTGAATGTGTTATACACGTCAAATCTACTTGTATAATTCAAATTTAGAAAGCACATTTTTAATGTAGAGAAAGGGATTCAAGTTTTTAGACTTGGAACTAAGTATACATAAAAAAATTATATGAAGCAAACATTGATATTGCTATTATTAAGTTTTAGATGAGTCCTATTTATTACACATCTGCTTCACTTTCGTACCTATTTTGAGGACATGGAAAATATTATAAACAAATTTCAGGACTAGCTATGGGAAGCCCGCTATCACCATTTTTGGCCAATCTATACATGAGCTTTCTCGAAATACATATAACTAAAGCTTTCCCTCATATTTTTAAAACATGGTACAGATACGTAGATGACATATTTGCAATAGTGCCCTACAAACAAATAGATGATGCTTTGAAACTACTCAACCTGCAAGAACCCCGCATACAATTCACAGTGGAAACTGAAGAGGACAGTACTCTACTTTTTGGACCTTAAAATCACAAAAAGCAATGAAAAACTAGAATTTGGTATCCATAGAAGAGCAACACTCACAGATAATTACATCAAAGCAAATAGTTTCAACCCAATTCCACACAAACATGCCACCATCAACAGTCTCACACACAGATTAGTAAATCTATCCCTCAGCCAGCACGAATATCAAAACGAATACCATCAAATCTTAAAAACTGCAATTACAAATGGATATGGAAAAAACCTTGTAGATAAAAAACTAAAATCATTCAAACTTCAAAAGAGATTAAAACAGATCACAGCTCTCACACCAATAAAACAAGAAATTAGATTTGCTAAATTTACTTACCACTCCTGGGCTACAAAAAAGTTCCAACAATATTCACGAAATACAACATTGGAACCAAAAAACAATTACAACATTAAAAATCTACTTCACAGTAATAATACTGATAAGATAAAACCAGAGGAAAAGTCAGGCATTTACAAGATTAAGAAGACTGTGAAAAAATGTACATAGGGGGGACAGAAAGAAACATAGGCACTAGAAAGAAAGATCACTTCAGGCACTTAAGATACAAAGATATTGATAAGTCCGCAATAGCAGCTCATTTCTGGTCTGAAAATCCGGAAATTGAAGATAGCACCGAATTACTAAAATACGTACAAAAACATAGTGAACTCGTCATATGGGAGAGAATATACATAGAAAAACATAAAAACCAACTAATGAACTTTGAAATCCCGCCAGAAGAGAATCCTACATTTAAGTTCATCACTAAGTCAACAGATGGCAGCAACAACTCCAGAATTACCCACAGCACTGGATCAAGCTTTAGTCGCATAAGAGCCGAAGATGCAAACGATGATTTGCGAAACATGTCTTCAAAATAGGTACGAAAGTGAAGCATATGCGTAATAAATACGACTCATCTAAAAATTAATAATTATTTCGCTTCACTGTGGTGTTCCGATACAGTTAAATCTCGATATATTGATATTGCTGTTGTGTTGGTAAAAAAAGTTGGCTTTCGTACGCAAAAATGTCCCAGAAACATGTTCTGTGTACTTCATTCCATAACATTTTACAGATTCAGGATAAAAATTCAGGGAATTTAGTAAGTTTCAGAAATATTAGGACTGCATTAAGGTATTCAATGCCATGGCTGGGATTTGAACCATGGATCTCCTGGACTCGTATATTTCCCCGATAAACCACTAGGGCCTCTTGCATTCGAGATACACACTTTGTGACGACTTACTATCATAAGTACTTGAGTCCCAGGCTTCATCATTTAATTCTTCCAGGAGATCTGTGGTTCTAATCCCGGCCATGGCATTGAATTTTTCATGTTGACTCTATCAATTAGCTGGGGTGTTAGGAGGGTGCTAACAAAACAACTTCTAGGTAAACGCTAGCAATACATGGAGCATCGAGTATTAGTTCAACTTAAAATTATATTAATTTATGTTATGTTTGGTACTGCTTGTGGATGGGTAACTACAGCTGGTTCATCGACACTGTCTGAATCTGAAAACTCTACATTTTCATTTTCTGTAACACTACATGCCTTCCTCTGTAATCGGTTTATAAACTCTGTTATTGTCAATTTGCAACAATTATGAATGTCAATTAGTTATTTTTAACTAATAAAGATTGATAGTGTTGTATTATCTAAAACTGATAAACTTATTTCTTTTGATGTAACGGCCTTAGTTCTTAGTATTCCTAGAGAAAAACTTTTAAATTATTTAAAAAAAAATTGGTTGAATTCAATAAATTTACATGAGGACTTAATAGTTAATTTTGTTAAAATTACTGATTTTTGTTTGGATCAAAATTTTTTCACTTTTAGTGGTGAATTTTTTCAACAAACTTCTGGCTTAGCAATCGGCAATCCTCTTTCACCTTTTCTTGCTCATCTTTATATGAGTTGTTTTTTTCGAAATTCAAATCACTAAATCTTTTCCTTTGATTTTTAAAACGCGGTAGATATAGAGTCAACATGAAAAATTAAATGCCACGGCCGGGTTTTGAACCATGGATCTCCTGGTTCCCATCCAGTCACTCTAACCCTTTGACCTACCTTGGCCAACGTGCCGTCATGACACTAAATTCTCCATTTAACTCGTATATTTCCCCGGTAGACCACTAGAGGCTCTTGCATCCGAGATACACCGTTTGTGGCGACTTACTATTATAAGTACTTGAGTCCCAGGCTTCATCATTTAACTCTTATTATTTCAGTTAATTGATGGAAATTAATCATTTTTCATACTAGCCGTATATAGGCTAAGCTGTTTGATAGAGTCAACATGAAAAGTTCAATGCCATGGATTTGAACCACGGATCATGACGGCACGTTGGCCATGGTAGCTCAATGGGTTAGAGCGACTGGACGGAAACCAGGAGATCCATGGTTCAAATCCCGGCTGTGGCATTGAATTTTTCATGTTGACTCTATCAAACACCTTAGCCTAGATACAGCTAGTATGAAGAAATGATTAATTTCCATCAATTAACTGAAACGTTATAGATATGTTGATATTTTTGCTATTGTTCCTGTAAAACAAATTAATGATGCTTTAAAATTACTAAATTTACAAGATAACGCTATAAAATTCATATTAGAAACTGAAATTAATGAATGTCTTCCTTTTCTAGATTTGAAGACAAGAAATAACAAATTAGATTTTGGTATTTATAGGAAATCTACTCATATTGGAAATAACATAAAAAATAAAATTTTAACCCTTTTTCACATAAATTTTCTGTTTTTAATAGTTTGATCTATAGATTAATAAATATACCCCTGAATAAAGACGAATTTAATAAAGAATATAAACATATTATTAATACTGCTTTAATTAATGGTTGTAATAAAGATTTTATACAAAAGCAGATAGAAAAATTTAAATATCAGAAAACTGTTAAAGATATTCATGCTCTTAAAAAAATAAAAGACGATTATAATTTTAAAACATTTACTTACCATCCTTGCGTTAATAAACATTTTCAAAATTTTTTAAAAGAAGTTGGTATAACTTTAGTTCCTCAAAATAAATGTAGTATAAAAATTCACTACAATTTTCTAAAAAAGGTACAATTCCCAATATTAAAAAATCTGGTATTTATCAATATAATTTTTTATATTGTGATCAGGTTTATATTGGAAAGACGAAACGTAATCTGGAAATCAGAATGGAAGAACATTTTTGTAACATTAAATATAAACAAACTGCTAAATTGGCCATAGCAGATCATTTAACCATGAAATAAATCCCTAAGTTAAATTATTAAAGCAATTAAATGGTCCCTTAGATTTAATAGTTTGGGTAAAGATATTTATTTTAAAAGATAAACATCATGTAATGAATTTTGAAATACCAGCAGTTGATTCTGTTTTTAAGTTTGTTTCGTCTTCAGATGTTAGTAATGCTGATAAAACATAAGAAAAAGCATGGTAACCGAGATTTCCTTGAAAAAGGAGTTTGTTTTTGATGGACTGAGCATGCAAGCGATTTGCTTGTGAAATCAATTTCCATTTGAAAAGAAGAAAGAAGTATTAACATCAATTTCTTAAGATAAGTGAAGCCTTAGTAGCAGATATTTATATTTATGTAATTGTCAATGTCTTCACCAACATCAGAACAGCCATAGATATTGTTAAAACTGTTTATAAAATCTTCTTCCACATTTAGTTTTGCTTCTTCAACCTTGTTTTACAGCAAGTCACACATGCCAAGTCGCAACTTTTTCCATGACTTTACCAAAGTTTCTCTTCCAACCTGGTCCCAAGCAGATGACAAGAGAATTTGAATAATGTACTGACTGAGAAAACCAATTTCTCACCTGTAAAACAAGTCTTCATTTACTATGATAAACATTTTTTCTTTTTTTCCTGAAACTGTTGCAAGTTATCCAGACTTCTGGGATAGAGAAGATTGCGTTAACAAGGTTTTACTGTAATTTAATACCATTTAGTATAATTTTGAGTCGAACTAGTACTCAATGCTCCACTTATTGCTAGTATTTACCTAGAACACATTTCGTTAGGATCTTCCTATCATCAGCTGTTGTCGACGGACAAGATACTAACGAAATGCATTCTAGGTAAAGAGTAGCAATAAGTGGAGCATTGAGTGTTAGTTCAACTCAAAATTATATTAATTTTGTGCTTCATTGCATCATAGTCCTTACACATTGGAATTATCATTTATTCAGAAAACTACTATATACCTTTAACTTATTTTCAGCAGCAGCAACAGTGTATGCATGTGGGATATGTGGGATTTGGAGAGTGCTCAATGGTCCTCGCACTTTAGGGTTTGGTCCCACCCATGTGGTGGGGATTTTAGGTCCCAGGTATAGGACCCGTGCCTACTCAGCATCGTGAGGAAAGTGAGGAGCTTACGCTAGGTAAGTGGCCCTGGTCACGGAAACCAACATTCCGGCTGGGGGATGCCGAGATGCTGACCACATCTCCTCCCCGTATCGGTTGGATGATCGTTCACCTTTGCCATGCGTAAGTGGGCGTGGGGCCGGCAGTCGGGTTGGTAGGCCTTGGCCCTCTAAGGGCTGTCGCGCCATGGGTTATTATTGTATCTAGAGGTAGGGATATTTTCATTAACTTACTTCTCATAATACTGAGAGAATATAATAGACTGGACTACTTTATTGTAAAACAAAGGATGCACATTAAACCTTTTTTTTTTTTTTACTTATTCATTTATAAAATACCAATTACTGAACATAACTTCAGTTGTATGCACTTGTACACTTGTAAACCTTTCACAGCAGTTTATAATGCAAAATACACTTATTCAATGATACACATTAATTCATTCCATCTGTGAACTGACACATTTATGATAGGAAAAAGAAAATACACTAGTTTCAGTTTTTGATAGTACTTTCTGATAAAAACCTAAATATTTCAACTTGATTCATAATTCATTTTGATGCTGCTAAAGTACTACATACCATTCTGAATCCAAATATTATACAGATGTCACTTTTGTGTTCCTTCCAGACACAGTAAGACATTCACACTTTATCTTAAATCGACACAGCACCTTTTAGGAAGCATTTGCATGTAAAAATGTCCTGTTTAATGCAATGTTAAAATCACTTTAATGGAATTTAGCTATGTATGAACTGACCACTTGTCTAAGTTCCTGCTGAGCATAGTCTTCGGGAAGGGGTAACTGGGTCACAAGGTATGTCAACACCCGTGATAAACCTGCATCTTGTCCTTTTTGCAGAAGCAGCATACTGCGCACTACATGCACTGTACGTTTGGCAATCTCACTTTGACACAATCTGTAAAATTAATAGAGAGATAACATTTTTGCATCATAATTGTACGAGGGAAGATCAAAAATAAAGGGAAACTGCTTTTTTAAATTTATTGCATCAACAAACAAAAATACACATATACATATTACTTTTCCACATAGTGTCCTGCCGTCGATATACATTTTCTCCATTGGATGCAGTCCTTATAGAAAGAAGGACGCATGCAGAACCAATTGTGTATGAACTTTTCTACACTTGTCTCAACATTAATACTAGAAGGGCTGCACCCGTCATCTTCACGGATGCGCTGCTTTAGAAGACTTATTTCTTGCTTATGTTTATTTCTACGCTTCTCATGGTCTACAACTTTTAATAAATACTTATGTTAAACACGTCCGCAAAGAATTAAGCATTTTTTACTTTTCTAGAAACTGGTACAAACAACTCCTACTAGAAGGACCGTCATCCGTCATTTTGACGGGTACGGAAATGTGAACAACAGCCTTTGGATCAGTCCACATCTTTCGTTGTTTTCCTTCCTGATTGGTTTATGGCACTCTGCAGACCCTTTGTCGCTGAGTAAGAAAGCTTTATTGCCCAAGTGGCGCAATACGTGCTACCACTTATGTATTTACGAGGTGTTGGGGCAAAAAACTTTCCGTTTTAAGTTATGGTACAATACTTGGGGCAACACCATTTTTCAGGAACACAATGAGCAGAAACAAATTTGCTGAAATTTTGTGGTTTATGCGATTTTATGACAAGTACACACGTTGTCAAAGACTAAGTATAGATTGCTTTGCAGCTGCTACTCCTGTCTGGAATCCTTTTATTGTCAATTCCTTGCAGTGTTACATTCCACGTGAAAATATCACTGTGGATGAGCAACTGTTTCCTTGCAAGGCTAGATGATCTTTCATTCAATATATGAGCAATAAACCGGACAAATTTGGAATAAACTTTTGGCTTGCAGTTGATGCAAATTTAAAGTATCTGGTGAATGGTTTTCCTCACCTGGGCAAAGACGATCAGTGCCCCACGGGTGTTCCTCTTGCAGAGCATCTTATACAGTCCTTCGTTTTTGCAGGAAGAAATATTACGTGTGACAATTTTTCCACAATCAAATGCCTTGCAGAAAGTTTGAAGCGTAAAAGTACTAGCATTGTTTGCACAGCAAAGAAATGTAGAAGGGATATCTCTCAATCAGCAAAATGTGCTACAGAACCTTTGCACACATGTGTTTGCTAAGGGAAGTTGTCCATTTCACATTTGGTTATCATATATATTTGGATTAATTTTTAGGCTTATAATGTTCATTTTACCAAGTAATTCTTCAGACAAAAGTAAAATTACATACTGCTAACTGTATAAGCAATATTAAATAAACTGGTACGCATTCATGTTTGTTTTCTATCTTAAAAAGGGGTAAATAAAACTGCACCTGTCAAAATGATGGGTTCTTTTGTAATAGAGTCAACATGAAAAATTCAATGCCATGGCCGGGATTTGAACCACAGATGTTAACAAATGTAACGTAACAATTGTCACAGCGCTAAAACTAATGTTAAATTTCTTGCATTTCACCAACCTGTTTTCTTAAAATGTTAGCAAACCTGTGTTAACGCCAGGAAACTTGTAAATATCACAGAAATAGAAGGCTATGGACAATTTTCTGAAAGTACTCCGATGCCTTTTGGTTTTCATTTTCGTCTGCACAAATGGTGAATGAACAAAATCATAAATAAAGATGTGAGACAAATTTCTCATCGACGGAGAAGGAATTGTTAATTTAAATGGTGACGAAGTGTAAGGATATCGTGGAAAATAAGAGGACGGATGCAGTGAATGTAAAAGAGAAAGATGTCGCGGGGAAAATATTTGAAACAAATTTAATTCAAATGCATTTTTCACTATTACAAGCACCAAACAACTTGTCAGTATTACGTAAATTTAAAACGATGTGCGAAGAGCAAGTGCCTTAAACGTTTCAAGACGGGAGGTGAACAATGTATTATCCATATAATTCAGTGAATTGTAAAATCGCAAAGTTATTAATACGTGAAGCAAAGGTGAGATCTGTATATTCCTTTCGATGTATATTCTATCTTATTATTATGTAAATTTAAAACGAGTTGCGAAGGACAAGTGACTTGCACGTTTCAAGATGGCAGGTGGACAGTGTATTATCCATATAATTCAGTGAGTTGTAAAAGTGCAAGGTTACTAATACTTGAAGCTAAGCCGAGATAGTCATATTCCTTTCGATGCATGTTCTAACTCAGTACTACGTAACTTTAAAAGGAGGAGCGAAGAAGGTCAAGTGACTTGAACTTTTCAAGACGGGAGTTGGACAATGTATTATCCACATAATTCAGTGAATTATAAAATCACAAGGTTATTTATCCTTGAAGCAAAGCCGAGATCGCTATATTCCTTTCGATGCCTGTTCTAACCTCTCTTGTACTTCCGCAGTAACCTTCATAGCATCATGTTTCCGACATTCTATACCTCCGTAAAACAGTTTTCTTCGGATAGTTCCTCAAAATCATTTCTCCTCACAAGCTGTACTCTATTATGACAGACAGTCTTAAATATAGCAAATCGACATCAACAGCTGAGTACATCTCGCCATCTTGACTACTTACAATTGTTAAGGACTTAACATTAGAAATTCAGCGTGTTAGTTTAACATGAGATTTAACACTTGTGTTACACTAACACTTGTTGGTGAAATGCAATTTTTGTTTTAACTATTGCTAAACTCGTGTTAAGTCTTAAAATTTGTTGGTGAAATCAGGCATAAGCCTTTCAAATGGAAGTATTTAATCACTGCTCATTTTTCCAAATCCTCAATTGTCTTGTTTTACATGCTGTCATTTAAAAACTAAAAAAGCTTTTGACCTGTAACTATGGACACAAGCTAGACTATAGTTTAAGTATATGATGCTATTTGGCAAAATTGGCCCAATGGCGCCATCTCTATGTGAGGTCCAGGACTTATCAACCAATACTCTTAGTATACAAATACTTAAAGTCCAAGATTCACATTTTTAGCAACTCTAATTGAAGTTTTAGATAAATTGTGTTTGTTTGCTTTGTTTACATACTACCGTTTGAAAGTAGGCAATCTCCCTGTTAAACTGACGGTAATTCAAAAGCAAAAATCGCAATACAAGGCCAACCCACATAAAACAAATGTTATCCTTCTTACAATTGCATTTAGCATGCTACATTACTTCTTAAGCATCCCAGGAAAGTACTCATTGCTGAATGATAAAAGTAGTTAAGTGGCATAGGAGTGTGATATTCCATTATGAGGCAGCCTTGACATATGTCAAAATTACACATTAAATATGCTTTAAGGGTCAGGTAAAATGAAAATACTTACACTAGGGCAGATCGAAAAGTATCGCATAACATTTTTTTCTGCCATGGTATTGCAGCTGGAATGTTGAAATTTCACACAGATATAGCTTGAAGCTTTCTCTGCACAGGGTTTATTTTTGTTCCCATGCAGCTCTAGCAAGAGAAGCGTGAACTATGCAAAGATGGTACACATGCTACTGTCATCCCACTTGAAGAGCAGAGAAGTTTAGTTCGATTTTTATGGGCCAAAGGGCATAAACCGAATGAAATTTACAATGAGATGTGTGGCATGTATGCGAAGAATGTTTTGGAACATAGCAATATCTCCAGGTGGTATGCATTCTTCCAGGTGGGCCGTGTGAACTTGACTGATTTGCCACGTTCTGGGTAGCTTCAAATGGAAACTTCAGCATGTCATGAACAATATTGTGCACAGCACCGTAGAAGATTTTGTACTGCTGTGATAAAGTTCACAATTGCACTCGCCAGTTGTTCAAAATTGCTGCTTCAATAGCTCTGATATTCTGGTGAGTAGCGGCTGTTACAGGCCGCCTGGAACGTCAAGTTCACACAGCTCGCTTGGAGGAATACATACCCCCTGGAGACATTGATACGGTCCAAATCATCCTCCCCATACACGCCACACATTTCCCTGTACATTTCGTTCGGTTTATGCCCTTTGGTCCATAAAAATCAAACTGCACCTCGCTGCCCTTCAAGTGTGGATGACAGTAGCATGTGCACCATTTTTATTGCATATTCACGCCTTTCCCATTAGAGCGGCATATGAACAAAAATAAACCCCTTGTCAGAAAGCTTCGAAATACATCTGTGTGAAATTTCAACATTCCAGTTGCAATACCATAGCAGAAAGAAACGTTGTGCGATACTTTTCAATCCGCCCTCGTACAAGCGTTTATGAGCATTTCCTACATCACATTTATGAAAAATGAAAATCCCTAATCATAAGCTTTTGCTTAAACTTAAATACTGATTTTCCCTGGATAATATCTGCACATAATATATTCAAAATCAAATCTGGACATTTATTGAAGTGAGAGCCTTCTTTTCTTCAACCTTTTTTTTGTCCAACGTTAAGTCATCAGACGGTGAATGAATTGGGTGAAATGATACTCAAATGAGTCCAGGGTCCATGGAGCTTAGAGTTACCGACATTCGTCTTCAAGGATAAGGGAAAACCCTGGGTAAAACCTCATCCAGGTAATTCACCCTGACCGAGATTTGAACTCAGGACCTCTTGAACGTGAGCCAGACACGCTTCCATCTACGCTACTGAGACGGGCATTCTTCAACTTGAAAGTATGTTTTATATGTTTTATTTTTAATCTATTGTCTTTGTCCAGTGAAATCATATTAGAGGATGAATAAATGTGAAGTGGAGTTCATGACTAAACTACTGCTATTCATTCATGTTCTTAATGAGTAAGGACTGTGATACAATGAAGCACAAAATTAATTTTGAGTCGAGCTAGTACCCCAAGCTCCAAATATTGCCAGTGTATATCTAGAACACGTTTCGTAAGGAACTTCCTAATATTCTCAGTTACTGTCAGCTATTGAAATTTGAGTTTGTGAACTCCTTGAAGGCAATAGGGACATGTCTGTTGGTATCTTGATCAACTTGAAGTTTGGATTCTCTTCATAGGTAGTGTCAAAATGGAAGAGTTTTCTTTTATATTTTTTTATGAATATCTTTTCCAAAATGGTTAATGCAGTTAAACCCTGAACACTTTGTAATAAAAGGATTTTTTGTTCTATGTCATGAACAACTACATTCTATAATACACTAGCATACCATTTTTGGAATGAGAATCACGATATAGAACAAGAAATACATTTAAAGTGTTCAGGGTCCAACTGCATTAACCACGTGGAAAAAGATATTCATAAAGAACTTTGAAGAACACTTCAATTTCGACACCACCTTTGAAGAGAACCTGAACTTCAAGTTCATCAAGATACCAACAGAGATGCTCCTATTGCCTCCAAGACGTTCACCAAATCAAAATTGAACAGTTAACATTAGCTGAGGATGTTAGAAAGGTTCTAGGTAAACACTAGAAATATATATGGAGCATGGATTACAAGTTCAACTCAAAATTATATTACTGATATTCATTCAAAATAACTGAGGAAAAACAAGACTTTAAAGCTCAGCTAGCCAACTTAATATAACAGATGTGTAAATTTGGCTTTGCTGATTTTTGGTACATTGCTGTAACACTAATACCCAATTTCACCAACAGATGGCTTTTAGTCTACTTAGCAATAGTTACAATAACTAAAGAGTTACACTAACAAGTGTCAGCTTAACATTCATGTTAAACCTACTGTTAAACTTTAAATCATATTTCTGTTGAGTCGTTAACAATTATACAATTGTCAAGATGGCTGGAGTGATTTGTTGTCGATTTGCTATAGTTACAACATCTAATTGGCATTTTTAATAGAGAATGACATATGAGGAGAAATGATTTTGAGGAGCTATCACAAGATTTTCTACGAAGGTATAGACTCACAAGTTGTTATGAAGGTTAATGAGGTAGTACCAGAAAGGTTAGAACATGCATCGAATAAGAATATGGCAACCTCGTCTTTGCTTCGAGTATTAATAACTTTGATATTTTATAATTCACTGAATTCTGTAGATAATATACCGTCCACCTCCCATCTTGAAACGTTCGAGTCTCTCGTCACTTCTATCCTTTGCACCTCATTTTAAATTTACGTAATATTGACGAAGTTGCTTCGTACTTCTGATTGTGACATTTGCATTTGAATTTAACTCATTTCTAACTTTTCTTATATATATTCTTATGTTTCATTACTAATTAAACTAACAATTATTTGATAGAGTCAACATGAAAAATTCAATGCCATGTTGACTCTATCAAAAATCATAGCCTATGAAGGGTTAGTGTGAAGAAATGATTAATTTCAATCAATTAACTAAAATAACAATTATTTATCGATTGATGAAAAATTTGTCCCATGTCTTCTCTTCTGAATTTGTTCACCCACTATTTTTCAGCTGTGTGTAAACAAAAATAAAATCAAAAGCACATCACAGTATGTTCAGAAAATAACAAAATTCATTCACAGCCTTCTATATCTGTAATATTTACTGAAATCGAGCATCAATTTGTCCACTTGATTTTAAAGTACCCATCCTGCATAGTGAATGACTCTGTAGGACAAATGTGTGTCACAGTTAAATAAACATGGTTTTATTTAATTTATAATGAAATGCACAAGGTGGTTCAAAAATGGATCTTAACTGCAAAATGCAATACAAAATAAAGTAAATTTTACATAACATTAACGATTGAATCTGCTGCTATATGTTCCACTAACACTTCATGGCTCTTCTGCCACTGGCCTGCCTTGATCAAATAAAATGCTGTATCTTTGTGACTGCAAATCAAAATGAACACTTTCTTAGTAAGGAATACGATACAATGAAGCATAAAATTATTATGGCTCTATTTCCATTTATCCATGCATTAACAAAATCATTAAAGAGCAGCTCAAATGTATTACGATACAGTAAAACATATGGCTGTAACTTACTGGCCTTGTGCAGAAGCTAATGTAGCTTTTGCCTTATAGATCCACTCCAAAGGTATCTTGAGATCATTGCATAAGAACTCTTCCTTAGCAATATCGTCAGGATCATCAGAAAGATCCACATTACGACCCAGCAAGTCAAAAATAGCTGCCTTGATGCTACATTAGGAATAAAGCATAACATTACCAAACATTTTAATAAACAGGCCACTCCATGTAAACTCAACCTGAATAGATACCACAGTAGAAGCCCAAAATAGTACAGCCCAAAATACTGCAGATTCAGATTTAATGCAGGTAAATGTAGGTCCTCATTAAAAAATATTGTAGTTATTGTTTTATTTTTTTGAAAGTTGAGATAAAAATATTCTGCAAATAGAGGTTCTGAAGTATATTTTTCAGCACTGCCTCTGTTCGTCCACACATTCCAGGACAGTAATGATAGAATGAGAGAATCTGTGAATACAAATGTACTGAGAATTATAAACTTTACTTACTTCCATTCTGAGAAAGGCAATTGAAGCAATAAGTAGTTAATGCCAAAAATGGGGGTTGAGAGTTAACGAAAAGAAAACGAAGATCATGGTTTTTAAGAAAGGTTATAGATTGCGTAAAGATGAGAAATGGCAGATAAATGGAAGAGAAATAGAGGCCGTAAAGAGATTTGATTATCTAGGGATAAGATTGAGCTGTGATGATAAATGGACTAAACAGAAAAAATTGGCTCTAGCAAAAGGTAAAATGGCCATGAGTATTGTAAGAACATGTTTAAAGAAATTACCTGGCATTAATGTCAAATGGCTGGAAAGGATCTATACTGCCATAATAGAAAATAAGATGCTGCATGGGGCAGAGATATGGGGAGTGGATGAAGCATGGGAAGAGGTGGATGTTATTAAAAGATCTTTCTGTAAATATATTTTGGGCTTACCGGTAGCTTCACCCAATGGGGCAGCACAATTAGAGTTGGGAAGACATTCAACAAGGATTAAAATTGTCTGAAGGGCATTGAAATATCTATACAGAGTTGCCAATTTGGAGGAAAGCAATATTATCAAGGAATGTTTTCTTTTGCAGATGAGAAGCAACTGGGGAGTCTTGGGCGCAAAAAGTAAGAGAACTGATGGAACAGATAGGCATGGGACATATTTGGAGAAACAAGGAGTATTATTATAGAGGCTTTTGGAAAGGGGTATAATTAAGGCTGGAAGATTTAGATAGCCAAGCTATATTTACCAGTGTAAGGGAGAAAGCATCATTGAGGATATATAGGGAAATAAAGACAGTGTGGGGGAGGGAGAAGTACATAGATGTGTGTAATAAGACAGGGCGAGAAGGATTTACCTGGGCAAGGACAGGAGTTAGAAATTTGAAAGGTATTAGATATGAAAAGGATAGAGGGAAATGCCCAATGTGTGGAGAAGAGGATACAGATTGGCATAGTCTACTTTATTGCAAACAAAGATATGGAGAGAACCAATTTGGCAACAAAAGTGGGACAGTTTTAGGGATGGGGGGTGGCAGGTATTAATAATAAGGAAAATGTTATTGGTGAAAAGAGAAAAGAATGTAAGAAATATAGATGAATATCTGGGGAAAGTAAGAGAGAAATGGTCAAGATTGATGAAGAATAAATAACAATTAAGGGCTGGAAAACTAGAACGAGGGATACAAGGGAGAGGAGGGTCATTAATACACGGAAAACCAGGGGTTAAGTGTATTGAGACCAAGACTTGGGGCAAGCAGGTAGGAAGGGTATGTTAGATATGAATAAGTCATTTTGTTATTATATGAAAGAAATGTTACAAATGTCAATGTATCAATGACATTGTATGTAGCAGAAAGATGAGAAATAAATACAAATACAAATACTTACATTCTGTAATGTCTTATGGCATAGTAGGGTCAGGTATTGTAAAAGATGCAATAAAATATTTATATTACAGAAAAGAGTGATATGCTGCATTGTAAATATCTCCTCTTCTATCAGCTGTAAACCCTATTTTAAAATTTTAAAAATTTTCCCATTCACCTGTGTATATATTTATGAAGTTTTAGTTACGACAATATCTCAGCTTGCTCAATTCAAAACAAATTCAGAAGAACACACTTATAATACAAGAAGTAAAGCAGATCTATGTATTATAAATCATAATACAACTTAATTCAGACATAGTTATAAACATAACGCAGTAATATTGTGTAACAAACTGCCAGAAAACATTAAAAATATATCATTGGAGAAAAGGTACAAAATGACACAAAAACATTTTTAATCTGAATGATTCAGATCCCGAAGAAGGCCATGGAGTCTACAATGGCCAAAAACTGGACATTCATAAACCTGACATGGCGAAGCCTTGATTAATAACGCTCGCTGTGAAGGCTTCAAGTCTTACAAAAACATTTTTAACAGAGGGCTGCTATTATCCAGTAAAAGAATATTTAGATCATAAGTTCTTTTAACAATGCTTCCTAAATTTGTCTTTTGTAAATAAATACTAAATAAGAAAGGCCAATTTGGTCTACTATCAGATTAATAATACTATTGTGGGAAAAAAAGGAAATAACAAAAGATACAAAAATTATAGTATTTAAAACAATAATACTACCAATTCTATTATATGGAGCAGAGAGCTGGACTCTCCTACAGAAAACAAGAAAGCAAAATAACAGCTATGGAAATGAGATATTTAAGACGAGCTGTGGGGAAGACAAGAAGAGATATGATTAGAAATGTAACAATAAGGGAAGAGTTGGGTACACACTCCGTTAAAGAAATATTGGAAAAAAGACAACTTAAATGGTATGGACATGTACTCCGCATGTCAGAAGAAAAAAAACCCAAACAATATTTAGAAGCAAGACCAGAAGGTAAAAGAATTAGGGGAAGGCCACGCATGTTGTATCAGAAATACATTGAGAATTTGGGGAAGGATAGAGGGAAAACCATGACAGAAATGAAGAGAATGATACTGGACCGAGAAAAGTGGAGGAAATGGGTAGAAGAGGCTTGTACTCCACGCTTAACAGCACAAAGGAGTTAGAGAAAGGAGAAGTAAATACTAATGTCCTTTATGTATTTTATTTAGTTTTGTAAGTTTGATGCAACCTTTATCTTGTAAAAGATTAAAATGGCAAATAAAGTACTGTACGATATGATATGGACCAGTAATGAATGAGGTACTTAACACTTTGTTAGCTTACCCTTTCAAAACCTAAAAAAAAACTTGAGAGTCATTATTCTATTAAAAATTAATGATGCATTGTTGCTTTACCTTGTAATGACTTTCAAATGAAGTAGTACAAAGGCAGCCCAATGCCACTATCCTTGACTTTCCAACTGTGATGCAAAGCTCATATGAATCATGGCTTCTGAGTGCGGAGAGTTGTGAGTGTAACCCAAGGCATTCAGTACTTGCTGCAGGAACCAACTGCAATTATAATACGTAAATCTTACACTCCTGATATCAGAGCTCTCATACCACTATCTTAACAAACTTTTAAACAGTACAAGATTATAAATGTATTGCCACTGGCAGATTAACACAGAATTTAATTATGCAGAAAATGAAGCTAGCTATAGTGAAGCAATGCATATTATACAAATATAACAATTCCTTCAATTAGAAAGAAAAATATTAATTAGAAAGAGGAATTAACACCATTTTCTTAAGTGAAGCTTTTGTTACAAAATTGTTATATTTGTATAATATGTACTATATGCACAGGTTTTCTTGAGCGTTCAGGCTCCAAGTCCTCATTCGGTAGGTTTCAGCTTATTCTGTAAACACAGATGACAACTTTGTAACATGAAATGTACTATACACTCTGACATCTAGTGGCTAATATGCTAAGCTTTCACATGTGTATCATATACCTGGTCAACTCTGCACAGCTGTCACTCCTCACAATGAAGAGCATCTTGATCAACTCATCCATGCTGATCGGCAGATAACAACTAAAGAACTGTGTGCAAACCTGAATGTAGGCTTTAATGCCTTGGAAACAATCTTGGAACATCTTGGTTATCCCAAAGATGGGTTCAGAAGAACAAAAAAATCACTGAATGGAAATTTGTCAGGACCAATATGAAGCTAAGGTGACAATTTTTGAATAGCATCATCACTGGAGATGAGACGTGGTGTCACCACTACGGGCCAGAATCCTAAAAACTGTAGCAGATATTTTATGTTGTTTTAAATTATTTTAAAATGAATGTATTAAAGACAGTTGAAGAGATTGCAATTTATATAAAAATATAAGTTTAAAGTAAAGCAGGCCATGAGAATGATACAACGAAAGTTAAGGTTTGTGAAAAATTATTTATGAGTATTGGCAATTTCTAGAATGAGATTACGTAACCTATGACGTTAACCAATAAAAGTTTAGAATTTGTGTAACCATGGCAACATAATAAGGAAGAAGCTGGAATCTTTGCAAGAACCAGTTCTTCTGGAAGCATCCGTCTTAGGAATCAACATGTTTTATACACGACACTCTGCAAGTCTGCAGAAAACGTTTAACTTATATAAATCTACGTCTGCAAGAAATTTTCACCGTGCTTCAGTGCTATAGAGATATAGTTCAGTGTAAGCTTATTAAAGGCAAAGTTTTGAGCGAATACAGCAGTGAAATGCACAAAAGATTTATGGACGATGCATTCATTAAAGACGAATAACTAGTTGTTGTATTATTTGACAATTTAGGAAATTAAACATCCTATAATATACAATAGCAAATACATATTCATCAAGAAGAAGTAAAATATTTTGAAACAAATTTCAGAATTATTCTTAAATTGGTATCGAAAACCTTAATTCCTCAGTTCCGTTCTGATACCTTGACCCTGGGTACAGAGATCATCGCTCGAGAGCAGCCGTGGAGAACTTCAAGAATTCTGCTAGTACTTCACCAAAGGTACTGCCAAGAAAACATTTTCTTTATTAACTGCTTAATTATTGCTAATAATTAAGCATACAATACCTCAGTCTATAATCCAAAGGATCTGCTGTATGGGTGGCAGGATTCAGTAGCTGCTCTAGTGAATGTGCTCTACTGCTATACAGTTTTAGCAGATGAAAGCAAAGATCATAAACTTTATGCCCACTGCTAATCTCTGGTTCAATGCCTTCCTGTAGATACGGAGGATCTGGAAGCCTTGCATGTGAATCTCCAGATTCTGCGGGTCCAAATGCATTCTCATACTGGTTCAAAGCATCTGTCACAGATTATATTGGTCAACACACGTACCTATGAAGGAAAAAAGTTTGCAATCAAATATAAAATAACATCACAACATATTAATATGTGTTTCAAATGGGAAGGTGTTTGTCCTTGAGCGCTACTAGGTGAGCAACCAATTGGAATCCTGCGGTGTTGTCATATTGCTTTCCCCGTAAGTGGTGTGTGACGGGCGGCAAACTAATAAATTTGCAATAAATACTATTCGAGCTAAGACAAAAATTCACACTTTGCAAAAAGTGATCCATAAAGGAGAGAGTAATGTATTTAACATAACCGTAAAAACGCCATAGTTTTAGCTCAAATAGTTTTCCTAATACCAATAAATAAAGTAGGTACCATTATATTATAACAACGCATTGCGACGTAAGCCCTGTAAAGAATATCATTATTGGTGGGCATGTATGCGTGAATGTATATTTGATATTACTCATAACTGAAATGTAAACTTTTGACATGACATGTTGAAAGATGAATAAGCCAAGGTGTTTGTTAAATTCGATGTGAGATGCTAGTCTGGCAGAACTTGTCTGGTCACATTATATCTTTGTTTATGAATGGTTTGTAATCTCCACTTACTCTAGAGTTCAAAGCAGCATTATTCAGCTACTCTTCCATGAAAAGGTGTATCAGCTGAATCAATGAGACGCAATCCAAATCCACCCCCCCCCCCCTTACTACTGCTAGAACAATCCAATTAAGTTAAAGTGGGCTCAAATGATGTTGCAAAGAGAAATAATATTTTTAAACTTACTGACATTGAACGACTTAGTCACAACAAAATTGGCAAGGAACACGAGACTGGGAAACTGCGTGAGACATCAGATAAATTCAAGAAGACGACTTTTGAAAAGAAATAGCACATAACGAGATTTTGTAACCCATCATCGTAAATTTGCAGTACTCAGATGTTGAAGACAATGACAATGACGAATTATCTCTTAATGTAAGTAACATTCGATGCACCACTGGTATTTTCGTTGGATTAGAAAAATAAGTAATTCATAAACTATAATTAACTTTAAACTAAACATTTAAAACATTTGTGTAATATACAAATATTCATGTCGCAATTATGAATTCAACAACTGAATTATTATAAAACTTTGGAAAATTCAATTTGCGTTAGCGCCAAGAACACTCACAAGTGTTCGAGAGAGAGGGAGAGAGTGGGGATAACAAGGTAGCAACGGTGAAGGCTCTAACGCATCTGATTGGCTACAGGCGAGAAATCTTCCCATTTGAAACACATAATGGTTATATACATACATAACAAATATATTTTCTCTTTCATTTAATAAGAGGCAGAGATACAGGATAGGGAAGGGAGAGACAGTGGTAAAGAAATGTAGGCTACAAGCAATACAGAGTGGAAGCAGAGGTAGGTAGAAACTGATGCTAATGAGCAGAGCCTGGATTTCTAAGCAAAATACTTATAAGTGCTCTTTTACTGAAATATGGGGTTTTGCTTACTTGATGCCTTTTAATTAAAATAGCTTATCCTATTCCTTTCTTGGAAGTGTTGAAAACAGTGTTGTCATGATAAATTAACCTTAAAGAGAGTCGATTAATGACACTAAACAACACTTACTTTTAAATTTTTGGGGAACATGTTTCAGAGGCTTTGCCTGTATTTTCAGCCGGCCATCGACTGGTTCTCATTGGTGTAGTTGACGATATTTTGTCACAGGTCTCCTCTGGTGGCTGTTCAAGGAGCTTGCTGAACAAATCTTTCTGGGGGATGTCGAAATTGAATATTTTGTTCCTATTTTTTGAAATGAAGATTTGTTCCCATGTGGATAGTTCTTGTTTTCCTGATGTATGTTTTAGTATTTTTGGTTCTGGATTTATGTTGTGGTTTTTTCCCAAAAATCTGTGGCAACTGCTGACTTTTCTAATTGTTTATATTTTATGTTTCTGAAGTGTCCCTTTGCTCTTGTTTCTAAATTTCTTTTGGTTTTTCCAATGTAAATTTGACTACAGTCCTTGAATTCAATTTGATATATACCAGATTTTTTGTTAGATGGAATGGCATCTTTAATGTTTGAGCAAATTAGGTTTCTTAAGGAGAAATGGTGGACTGGTGCTAGTTGAATGTTTTATTTTTTGAAGACTTTTTTGAATTTATCATAGGCCCATGGATGTTAAGTGAATTTTTTGAAAATCATATTAGTTTCTATAGTTGAGAGGGTTGTGGTTTCCTTTAGTAGCTTCTTCTTTTTTGCTAAGTTCACTTTTTTGTCCACTAATGATTTGGGAAAGTTATTTGTTTGTGCTATTTCAATTATTTTGTTGTATTCTGTTTTGTATTCTTCTGCTGTGAGAGGGATGTTTACCAGTCTGTGTGCTAAACTATTAAAAATTGCCTGTTTGTGGGATCTTGGGTTGTAGCCATTAGCTTTTATGTAGTTGTCTGTCTGTGTTGGTTGTCTCTAAATGCCTATTCTATTCTAATCATGTAAATTTAAAAATGAATTTTCACACCTAGCCATCATTTTATCATCCAAACAGTTTACTATATGCGCACGATAACTTGAGTGGTGGATTTACAGTGTGGTGCGGGCAGAGGGGAAGAAGCGAGAGCTAATGCTCTTGTTTCTGCAATGTGGTCAACCTTGAAAAACACAGTTCAGCAAAATAGCATGTAATATGTGCGCCACAAGTATGAAATATGTAGACAAATAGTAAATTGAACTCGATACAATAAGCTGTATATTTATATACTTACTATTTATACAACATAAAAATAGAAAATAAATATTATGACAGTTATAAATAGTCATTCACTTTGTGATTCTTCAAGTCTGGTGCATCACTTTCATCGCTAGTATCCTCTGATGTGTTGATAAATTCAATTGCACTTTCTATTACACCATCGTTTCTGCAATATTTCACTTCTAGCCTTGGACCTTCTTGCAATGCACTGCAGCTATAGAAGATAGCGCTTCTATAGCAAGCTTCCGCAGATTTACAGCCCACATATCACCAGTAACATTGCATCCTCTGAAAACATTCCTTAGTTTTGCCCACGCCAGCTCAATTGCATTCATATCACAGTTATATGGAGGCAGACGTGTCCCCTTTCAAGAGCCATAACATGCACAACATATCTTTATTGTAAACTGGTTAGCTAATTAACCTCGAAATTGATCAAAACGAAATATGGCAGACATGATATAGCTTAGCGCATTAGCCACTAGATGTCAGTGTATAGCGATTACAAGTTTCAAAGTTGACGTCTGTTAAATTTAAAGGGAGTCGATTAATGACACTAAACAACACTTACTTTTAAATTTTTCCAGAACATGTTTCAGGGACTTTACCTCTATCCTCAGCCGGCCATCGAGTCGATAGTCAGCTGAGGATGGAGGCAAAATCTCTGAAACATGTTCCGGAAAAATTTGAAAGTAAGTGATGTTTAGTGTCATTAATCGACTCCCTTTAAATTTAATTTATCATAACAACACTGTTTTCAACACTTCCAAGAAAGGAATTGTTGACATCTGTGTCTACGGAGTTAGAAAAAGCTTACCAAATGACTTGGAACCCAAGCGCTCAACTTATCGTGTGCATACTGTACATCGTCTCTTTGAAACAGGAGCCAATTTAAACGTGTGGATCTTCTGTCTCTAAAGAAAGTGTACTGGCTCCGATTAGAGTTAAAAAATTTCATTAAGTCAATAACTCAATGGTGTTCTTGGTTAAAGGCTGTGTCGTACTACCAGAAAACAGTGCTGTACTCCTTAGATGCAGAAGATGCAAGCAGCATTACCACCGCACAGGAATGTTTTGCTAATATTGCCATCCAAGATAAGATAGAGTACATCCATAACCGTTTCTCCAAACTACCTGCTGTTACAACACAGTTGGAAACTCGAAATAATACCTGAGAACATTCACTTTCTTTGATAGATGAAATTTCAATAACATTGTTTTCAGAGACTCATGGTATTGTTAAAACTGCCTTTGAGAAGCTCAGTAAGGCATTAATAAAAAATCCTGGTTACGAAACATCGTATAGAATTTCTATAAAGCTTTCTGGTACAGAATGATATATTCAAGAGGAATTCACTCGAGACGAACTATGGTGCTTTTCACATGTTCCAGTAACATCATATGACTTAAGTGTTTCTTTTCACTGTGCAAAAAAATTCTTCACTGACAAATGCAGGAGCTTCATGCAGTAAAATCTCAAGATAACCTTCCTTGTGTACTGTAATAAGCTTACGTAAGGTAAGAATACTATGAAACAATTTTATGATTGAACTTTTACTTTTTATTTGCTTATTTTTGGTGCTTATTTGTTTCAATTTTCATGGCTATGTTTGCTTATTTCACCATTTGAATGTGCTTATGAATTCGGGCTCTAGTAAGGATAGCGGTGCTGCATTCCACCCCTTATGCACAACTTCTACGAGGGTGGTTCAATAAGCATCCATTTTAAAATATATGTTGTTAAGGGAACTTTGCACTGTCATTTGTTAAACATTGTCAAAACAAACTTGGTGATGATCATAGTGAGTTTGGATTTTACAGACATTTCAACATGTTCAAAGTGTTTTTGCTAAAAAAAATTATAGTATTACTCAGTGATTCATTTTTTAGTTTTAGATGGAAAAGCTTGTGAGGAGATAAAAGCAAAATTCGATACTGTTTATGGAGACCTTTCGCTTTCTATGACAACAGTTAGATATTGGTATAACGGACTAGTCCTTCCAATGTAAACCTAGCCACATTATAAACAATTAAGAACCAAACATAATTTAGAAACCAGAATGAAGATTTTAGAAATATTAGGTATAAGCAATTGATAAATCAGGCATGGCAGATGATTTAGCCATGGCAGATCATTTTTGGTCATTTAACCATGAAATAAATCCATAAATTACATTATTAAAGAAAAGAATTTGGTCTAACAGATTTAGTTGTTCCAGAAATTTAAAAAACTAGAAATTGCATAATTAATTTTGAAATACTTCCAATCAATTTTGTCTGTAAGTTTGTTTTATTTTCAGAGTTTGGTAATAAAACTACTTAACGACTGTAACGATAACAGGAATAAACAGATTGATGATGCAAGTAAGGATTTGCAAAAGTAGTCTCTTGAATTCTGTTCAATTATCTTAAAAACAAAAGTGAAGTTTGTGGCAAATAATTTTATTATAATATTTGTATTGCGTCACTTTTGTTAGCTTCTATTTTTATGTAATAAGATAAACAAAGCTGATTTGATCGCAAAAACTATTTGTAGTCTGTTTATTGGCACTTACATTTTTATATTATCAAGAAACTAGCTTTGGAAGCCATTGTAAGTGACGAAGTGTCAATAAACCAACTACAAATAGTTTTGTTCAATTTCTACTTGGGCTGCAAGCCAGGTGAAAATACGATTAGAAATTGACGTTTTGGGAGTGTGTCACAAATGAAACACTGGATATAACACGAATATAAGCCAATCGTCTTTTCACCTGCCTTGCTGCCCAAGAAGAAATTGAACATATTCGTCGCCAGGAAAGCTTCAGGTCTTATTTTGCAAATAGTTTTTCTGATTAATTTTGATGTCACTCTTACTAATTTCCTCCAATCACACATAACGCAGATTTACCTAACAATGTACCTAAGGAATGTCTCTATCTTGTCCAACACTGAAGGAAAGGGAGGAAAAGAGGGGAAGGAGATAGGAGGGAATTTGAAATGTCTATGCACTTTTAGTAATTAGTATAACTCTTTTACATAAATCTACATATATTGCATACACAGTGACATAATTACCAGAGATGGATGGCAAATGCCCTTTTCCAGTCCAAATTCTCACACACATTTATTGTGCAATGAGATGACTCGAGGAGTGGTATTCCAGCCTCCAGCATTAACAACTTCAGGCGCTCTCTATAGATGAAGGAATCTGCTTCCACCTCATGCCAGCTCTTGAGTTGCTGCTGCATCAGTTGCCGTGGCATTGCAGCACTGCTGACTTGGGACAGCAACATCGCTGCATAATGATCACCTGCAACAACATATACAATTTTCCTAAAATTGTGGTAACTAATAAATGGTAGACTGCACATAAGCCTAAAGGCTAACTTTATATTCAAATAATACTTAAACTAATAAATTCACACAGTAGATGTTTCAGTGGTAATTATTTTGCTGAGCAAATAGCAATCCAAACTTTACTGCACATGTCAAGTATATATCCTTCTGGAAAATGGAATATGCAGACTCACCAGCCTCTTGCATCCTTTGACATGCATCATTAATCTTCCTGCCAGTAAGCAATGAAAATGCTATAGGAACTAGAGGCTCCTGTTCTGTAGATGGTTCTGAAAGATCTGCCACTTCTTTTTGCACTTTCCGATCTACAACACTCTGCAACCACTCACTCACAGCGCAGCGTCGCACCATAGTTTTATGATGCAATTAACTGCTTTCCTCTGAAAGAAAAAAATTCAGCAGTAATACATATTTGTTCTGTTAAAGGAGCAATGTGATATAAAATACTGTAAGGCTTAACAGAAAGACTGAGTAAACAAATATAACAGGATTTTCTCTAAAAGTACAGGTATACCGTCTCAAGACATAGTTCAGTGTTCAGTCACTTCTAATGTGTCGGTCTGCACGGCTCAGTTGATTAAGCACTGGCTTACTGATTCTAGCATCATTGTTTCAAACCTGGCCCAGACAGATGATTTTTTATGTGTGCTTAAAAGCAACAACCTCACGTCAGTAACTTTATGCTATATATAAAAATCTCCAGCACAATGAAGTTCTGCCACACAGAAGTGCTGGTAACAACCCTAGCAATTGCCCATATTGCTGACCAACAAAATATTTATTTTACTTCTAAAGTTTGAATGCTTTGCTGGTTCTGTGCCAAGTAGCAGTCAGTATACACAGAAATTGCTGTAGCTCTTTAAATTGAAAAACTTGTGTGACTTCAGTTGGGCCTTCAAGCAAATACCAGCAACAGCTTCCAAAACTAGTCCCTCAATAACGCTAGTTATTTTAGATATAATTTCATTTAAAATTATTTATGATTGGAACGAGGCTAAAAAAAAAAGAACTGAAAGTAGATAGTGATCAGAGCAATAGAAGAAAAGGGAATTGAATATTAATAATGATTTTAATAATGATACCTAATATTATTGCAAATTCTAATGAAATGTTATTTTAAGGCTAAATAGTGTGAAAAATGGTTCAAAAGAAAAATTATAAGATATTATCATATATGGCAACGAACATTGTTCAAATGGAATGTGACATGGACCAATGGAAATATGTTGAGTTGCCATAGCAACAGCACGACCAATGACTTGGTACTGGTCGTAGTTGGCATTCTTCTGCAACTAGCTGCTGTAGATATCAGGCTTCTATGTTATTCAGAATGTAAGTTTACAGAAAGGATACAGTAAAGAAAACAGTAAAAATGTTATATGCGTTTGGAGTAAAAATGAACTATAATTGTTTGAAAAATAAGTATCAATGTTTGCAAAAGTGCTTGTTACGAGCAATAACACCTCCCTGGGAGCTCACTAATTAAATCAGTTACACTTTCAAAATAACTATTTGTTACAACAAATAACTGCATTACACAACAGTTGCTTCTATACACCGTCCATGATGCCTTGCAAGCTTCTATCGGCAGAGTGTGACAACATACACAAGAAAGTTAAAAAAAAATTTGATACTGCTCATCAGAGCTGCCACCACGGTTCCTGGTGGCCTCAACATGCCGCCCACCTAATTTGTGATACAAATTACTAAGCAAACAACATACACCTGTATTTTCACAGTTGTTCAGGGAGCAATGCGATCTTGCTAATTGGTCTTTTGTAGGACCCTCTTCTGGTCCTCACTGTCACTACACGTACTCGTCCATCCACTACAGGATGGGTAGTCTCGATTACACCAGTTGGCCAAATAAGAGGAGGGACACCGTCCTCCTTCAGAAGAACCAACTTTCCAACCTGTAAATTAGACTGATCACGGAGCCACTTGGAGCGCTGCTGGAGTTGACTGAGGTAATCTGTGGACCATCGCCTCCATATCTGCTCACGACATCGCTGAACCAGTTGCCATCGGGATAGCCTTGAAGATGGTCCTGAAATACAGACTGGTTCAGGAAAGGAATGGTTCACCCACTAGAAAGTGTCCAGGAGTAAGGAACGCATATTCATTTGGAGTGTTAGGTACTGGTGTGATCAGCCTTGAATTTAGGGATGCCTCTATCTTAGTTAACAGAGTTGTCATCTCTTCAAATGTTAACACAGTATTTCCTACGACTTTCTTGAGATGACCCTTTATTGACTTTATGCCAGCTTCCCATAATCCTCCAAAATTTGGAGCATGTGGAGGGATGAAGTGCCATTTCAAGCCTTCCATTGACATGAATTCTGAGATTGCTGATAAATAATCCTTGCTGTGCAAAAACCGTTCCCTCTCATCTAACTTTCTGTTTGCTCCAGTGAAACATGTTCTGTTATCACTATATATATGACTGCATCGTCCATGCCTTGACATAAACCTCCTTAATGCAGCAATGAATGCTTCTGTGGTAAGATCACTCACAAGCTCAATATGCACAGCCTTTGTGGTCATACATACAAACAGTGCTATGTAGCCCTTCTTTTGTGCCCTACTTCTTGGATGCCCATGTTTAATTTGGAGTGGCCATCCATAGTCCACTCCAATATGTGAAAATGTGTTGCTTGGCGTGATCCTGGCTGCAGGCAGTTGCCCCATGAGTTGGCTGGCGGCAGCTGCCTTAGTTTTGAAGCATGTAACACACTTGCTGATTATATTTCTGATTACAGATTTTCCATTTGCAATCCATATGCGTTGTCTGAGCGAAGCTAATACCAGTTGCGTTCCTGCATGCAACAGGTGAACGTGTTGATTGCAAATAATCAATTTGGTCACATGATGCCTTGGTGCCATGATTAGCGGATGCTTCTGTTCAAATGGTGCGTCTGCATTCTCAAGCCTGCTGCCCACCCTCAGCAAATTATCTCCATCCAGATAGGGGTGCAAAAATAGAAGTTTGCTATGAGAAAATAAGGGCTCAGATTGTTGCAAACTAAGTATTTCTGGACCAACTGAGCAACGTTGAACAATGCAAACAATGACCTTGAAGGATCTATTCAACTCATCAGTGGTCAATGGCCCTAATTGTCTTGAGGTTTTATGTCTGGTATTGCTCGTAAACCGGCAAACATAGGCAATTACGCATTGCAGTTTGTTCCAATTTGAAAACTGACTGAAGATGGCATCTGTTTCTTCGGTGTTTGAGGTAAAACAATGCTTGAAATTTTTTTTCTCTGGAATTTCTGCTTCCTTTCTAGTTACTTTTAACGGTTGTGGCCAAATCAAAGAATCCATGGACAACCAGGTAGGCCCCGCTCACCATAGCGTAGTTTCTTTCAAGTAATGTGGATCGGTTCCTCTAGAGAGCATATCTGCAGGGTTATCTTCGGAGAGCACATGCTTCCAAGCACCCTGTGATGTTAGTTGTTGTATCTCTGTAACTCGATTGGCCACGTAAGTCTTCCATGATGCAGGATTCCCATTGATCCATGCTAGCAAAATAGTCGAGTCTGTCCAAAAGTACTGCTCCTGAACATTAAGGTTTAGAGCCCTGTGTACCTTTACCATCAGCTTACTTAACAGAAGAGCTCTACTTAATTCTAATCAAGGTAAAGTCACCTGTTTTAATGGAGCTACTCTGGATTTCGATGAAAGAAGACAAACTGTGATGCTCCTGGTGCTGGTGGTACATCTTGTGATGCGTCACAAAATCCATATTATTGTATTTGAATAGTCAAGTCTGGAATGACTCTTCGGGGTACTTTTATGGAGTTTAACTCAGGAAGCTATTCGCATAGTAGCTTCCATTGGACCGTTAGATTCCGCGGCAAAGGTTGGTCCCAATCTAAGTGGTGCTGCCAAATGATCTGAATGAAGCACTTGCATCAAACAATAATAGGTCCTAACAGTCCCATCGGATCATATATCGCTGCTACAGTAGATAAAACAGTCCTCTTGGTCCATTTAGGTTGTCGAGCCTCCTCAGATCTACACCATATTGAAATATGTCATTATTAGGATGCCAATTCAAACCTAGTATCTTAACAGAATTATCGTCAAGTGGAAGCCAGTATGGTTCCTGACCTGCCAACTGAGCTTCGGGAATGTTCTTCAAAAGGTCAGAGTTATTTGAATGCCATTTCTGTATAGGAAATCCTCCGCTGCTCAACAATAAAGTTAAATCCTCGTATAGGCAAATTGCTTCTTCAATAGTGTTGGCGCCTGTCAATAAGTCATCAACGTAAAAGTCTTGTCTTATCACTTCAGCTGCTTTCGGATGTGTCCTGTCATGGTCAAGTCCTATTTGAGCCAGACACCTAATGGCTAAGTATGGTGCAGCGGCAGTACCGTAAGTCACGGTAGTTAGACGGTAAATTTCCAACGGTTGGTTGGGGTTTCTGCGCCAAACTATCCTTTGGAGATGTTTTCACATCATCACATCATCGGTTTTCACATCATGAAGTCACAATGGGCTCCTATGGACCATGCTTTTCTTATGGAAGAATCAAGTGCCTCGTTTGCACACTCCTTTCCGCAGCGCCGTACCTCTACCGTAGCGCTGTCTATTTTGCGGTGGACTAACTATCTAACCCCAAACGCTCGTAGAGGCACAAGCACAAGTGTTGACTAGACACTCAAGCAGCATGATCTGAACCTCTTCCTTATGGACGATCCTCTCTAAGGATTAAAGAAGTCAGTGCTGATAATAATACTACTACCTAACATGAAGTTCATCTCCCTGTATATAATAGGCGTTTTTAGTCCATATTCACATGTAGCCTCTCAAATTCTTGGTTGGCTTTTCGGAAAAATTGGGAAGGAGACCTAAATAAATACGGAAACAATAAAAAGTATTTGAGTGCTATATTTTGTACCGGTAATAAGGATTACAGCGCTCTAAACTTTATGGAGCATGGACTCATTTGAGCATTATTTTATACATCGTCCAACATGACGGTTTGAGAGCTTTAATATTATTTATTTAATTATTTAATTGTTTAAATATTCAAAAGCGAAATCATAAATCAGAGAGATATCCGAGAGAACAATCCACTGTGTAAGGTAAAGTACTTATTCACTCAGGAACGGGGAGAATATTAACAACATTCAAAACTTACACAAACTTTGTCAGGAATAGATAGATAAAACGACTGTAATATCAATATAGTAATTGGTATATTAAAATGCAGAAAATAACAGCACGGAAAATTATAAACTGTTTCACATATTAGTTTTGAATCTTCTTTCCTTCACTACAGTCCGGTAGCTAATCCACTGAGACATAACTAACTACTTATGTCCCGCTCTTCGCCACATCATTCCTCTGTCACTTAGCCACTCCTTGTATCTACGAAAAACCCTTTTCTAAAATACTTTCACAGCTGCTTGGCTCTCATTCAGAAATTTAAGAATTAATGATACAATAGGATTACTTGTAAAAGGTGTCAAAGTTCTTACCTTAGATTATAACCTGTATGTTACATACCTAGGATCAGCTGAGTCACGTAGTTTTCGTTTAGTACGATATAATAATGAACTGTTAATAGAGATAATGCCAGGATTGGACGGTATTGCTATCTCAGGTTAGATGTTAACTGAGAGTCTGACCTCACCATGACCTTTTGTTGTGGTTAAGTAACGAACTTGAATCGAGCGAAACCAACATTTGGTATTCGACAGCAAATATACGTCAGGAGAAATAATTAGATTTGGAAAGATTGATTTCTTATTGTGAAGTAAGTTTCATCTCCCCACCTGTTTTTACGTAAGTCCTGTAGGGGCGTTGCTGTCAATTATACTAACCCGAATTGAAGGTTTGCCTCTTGCAATTAGTTTTAATGGGCCATTGTGGAAAATAACAGATCAATCAATATTTGGTATTCAAGATAACGTTGTTGGGAGAAGTTTTGAGTTTCAATAATTTTGAGTGCGAAACAAGTAATAAAGTAATACATACAAAATAAATCGAACAAAATTGATATACTTGCGACAAAATTTATGTGAGCGCATGGTAATATATATGAACAGAATTTTGAAATTATTAATTTAAATACAAGTACACGCATAGTGGTTCTAATTCTGCGAATGTTAATTCCCAAAACTATTTTACCGAACTTAGTTATGAAATGCCGCAAACAGGAATTTCAGGTGGAAAAACTTGAAATAATTTATACGATAAATGCAGGTGAATAAGTAATAAGTCCATGCACGAAATAATTTAACAACTCTCTGTAGACTTCAGTTCTGAAACACAATGTTTCCTTTCCGCCTAAATGAAATACTTTGTGTAATGTACCTCTAAATTATTATAGTTTACAGTTGCACGTACTTTGCAGAAAAACAAAGCATAACAGTTCCAATAATTTGCAAAAGGTGCTTAATAACTAGTTATTATCCTATACACACAACCATTTCACCTTCGGCGTCATCTGCAATGTTCTACGTGCACCCTGAGTTGCACGAGACGGCGTGTCGCTGTGATCACAGACAGTCAGGAAACACGCGGGATATTTAAACTGCAAGTTTGTACTTGTTTTTTCGTTGGGCTGTACTTTAGCGTTAAATTAGTACTTTCTGCAGAATTATATTGGACCCAAAAATTCTATGTCGAGATTCCTTTGGGAATGGAACAATCAAATATGGAAAAAAAATCCTCACAACATAAGCCAATACACAAAAGTGGTTTAAATATCAAAGTTTTATATAAGTTTCGCTTCTCAAAGGACGACAAGCAAGACTTTCAAGAAAGTCTCCGAATAAAAAACTACCCCTTAAATGGAAACTTTTTAGAATATCTAGATTTTATCGAAAATGGGATCTAATAATTATATTTAAATCATTATATTTTTAAAACATTTTCATGACAAATGAAATACATATGTTCATCTCTTGGGAATATCGTCAAAGCGCCTATTCATTCTGATTCACTTTATATAACTGTAAGGTGTAAGAGATACGCAAAATCTTACTAAACATAGAATGTAGATCTTATCGTAACAAACAATTTATATTTGATACTTTTTATTTTGTAAGTTAAACTGTTTCAGATTTACTCTTATTTGTATCCCTCAATTCTACAATTATTATACTTTTTAAAATGGAAAGTCCTTATTACGTACCTGAGTGTCCAAAGTATTGTGTTAACTTCCAAAAATTGAATACATAGCTTTAAGTGGTAATACCTATACGTTTTGATGTCCCGTGATTTGAAACGTATTTTCAAATAAGCCCAATCCGTGTATGAAATGAATGGGGCATTTTGGATCTTAGAATACTGAGACAAGCTAAGTTAAAATAGCAAAGAAAGAATTTATAATGGGACCACAATTTCAAAGACGTCACCTAGACAACCACTTAAAAACATCTCTCTATCACTTAAAGTTTACTGTATTCCCTTGTAACTACAGGAAGATTTTTATCTTGAAGTAGATAGAGAAATAAGTGTTTGTACAAGAGTAGAGAGTCATGTGACTGTACCACATCAGTACTATCCTTGCTAGTACAGCAGAAGGCTGCGCCGTGTCCCAGTGGTTAGACCGCTTGGCTCTCACCAAGGTGGACAGGGATCCATCCCAGGAGACCGCAAAGTGAGATTTGTGATGGACAACAGGGCGCTGGGGCGGGTTTTCTCTGGGACCTCCGGTTCCCCATGCCAACTCATTCCACCGGTGCTACCTCTTCATCTCATGTATCATCAGTGTCACCGCCTGCGGTGCCGTATGTAGTAAAAGCGGGCGTTAAGCACTACACATCTACACATAGTACAACTGATAATGAAATTAAAAGTTTACTATACAATCTAAAAAATAAATATAATTTTATATTCAAATATTCACACAATAGCTACATCTCCTACTTGAGCTAATATTTATACATTATAAGACTTTACATTCGGATAATAAATAACTAAACAATATCAACTATCTAATACATATAAAACGCTGTATAAATAAAGACTAATAATTAAAATATTATTTATAAGACAAATGTTATTGCAGAAGATTGAAACAATTAACAGTAACCTTTCCTAAAATATAACACAAAGACAAATATATCTTGACCTAACACAGCACATTATAATTCTCTTTTGAAGTAAAGCAAAGTTACAACATAATTAACAAATTAAAATGTAATCTATGTAATAGTAGTAAGAAACAATCCCGACAATAACTAACAAATAAACAGTTAAAGTGTTTCCTTAACTTAAACTTTCAACTTTAAAAATGAGGGCGGTATATAAAAATGAGAAAATATGGGAGCGCATTAATAAAACACCAGAATCAACCGCAACAAAAGTGGGAATTATAGAGGTCGGGGTTCCTGAAAACAATGAGATAGTTTCTAAACGTGCATTTTTACTATCTTGTAAATAAATGTCGGCAGCAAGTCACATTAATATTGAAAAGTGTCTTCAAAGAAGGTATGTACATATTAATGCTAAATGGTGTTAAATAAGATAATGTGCTTATCTCCCTGACTGACGCAGCATCTTACATGGACAAAACAGCAGTAGGCTGTTCACTGCCCGAAGGTTTTTGCTGCGTGCTCACCCACTTTTTGGGTTTTGCCGAATGTCGGAAAAGTTTGGTGTCTGAAGAAGCGGATGGCATGAGATAATCGAAACAAGGCAGGGTTATGAGGTAGTTTATTTACTCCTCAAATTTTGAACAAGAAGAAGAAGCATTGTTTTCCACACCCTGGGGTTTCCTGAGTTTAAATGTGAGATAATTTTGAAGCCAAACAGTTCATTGGAAGATAATAAAGGACTTCAGCTTTTTCTGCTGCTCGGATTACCTCCAGTGTTACCTTGGGTACCCCCAAACGATGCGCGTTGCACCGAAGAGCCTGAAAGGGCCTCTTGTAGGCTCATAATCTCCTAGAGACCGAAAAAGGGCGCTTCGATGTGTACCAATATTATATAATATATATTTTATTATATATATAAAAAACTAACGCTTCAACCGTCCTGTCGTGGTCGTCTTCAAATCGCGAGGTGCTTGAGAAAACGCAATACACAACATTTAACATTTTGACTCTTTTGGTTTCTGCAACATTGTCTAAAACATGTGCTTCAAAACGATTGTAATAAATCTAACGAGCACTCAAAAGTTCTAAAACCTTAGTAATGCCTTTATGAAAAAGGATCTAAATTTGAATAATAAATTGATATTACTCGCTCGCTCGTGTTGGCTGGCTGTATACAGCCAGAAGGTTTTTGCTGCGTGCCCACCCATTAAGGGTTTTACCGCAGGTAGGATTATTATTGAAAGATGTAGGATGAAGGTGATGTAGGTTTTTAATTGGGAGTTAATTTTGAGGTTACCAAAGTACCTTCGGGTTGAAAGAGAGGATGCAGTACTTAGCACCCATTTTGTTTTGTTTTAAATATTTTGTAATTTAGTTGGGGAGAAAATTTAGATGCCAAACAGCTTGGAAGAATTATGAGGAGCTCAGCTTTAGCTGCTGATAGGATTGATATTACATTAGCTAACATTCAGATATAAATCTGTTCCCGGGTCATTTGATTCCAAGGCATGAACATGTATATTCCTAATATTTCCCCACATTACATGGTTAGTACAAAATTCTACTACTTTTAAACAAAGTATCTGTTTTTCTAGCACAATTTGGAAGCTTACTTAGATAAACCCGGGAACAATGAAAAAGATGTGTTCTCTATATTTTTAAACAGTGATTAATATGGTTGCGCTATCTGTTGCTCTAGTTGCGAGTTGTTCCGCCCTCAGTTACTCTACTGGCTCTACGGGAAGTAAGTAATCCAGTGTTTACACCTCGAGTAAAGTTACGGCATTAATATTCGGTCGTTTATTATCATATCCTGCAGTATAGTATTTTTGAAAGGGCCATCATTCCTACTTATTACATATTCCTAACAAGGAAATGTGAAACAAATACACAACACGCCACTAACATTTATAAATACTGTCATGTAAAGAACAATATCATGATTATGTAAACATTTATCTTAAAGCTTTAGATAGTAAATAGACATTATCAATGCTTATGCAATTGCATTGTTACTGATATGAATGAAAAAATTAAACATAATTATATTAAACAATTGATATTCTGTTAACTTCCCAGCACTACACTACCTTAAATATTTTGGCGCTCCAGTTTTTGTCATGTTAGATAATACTAACGTTTCAACCATTCTGTTGCGGCCATCTTTAAGGTGCCACCTGCTTGACAGAAGACACCACACAGCGTTTAATATCTTGGCTATCCAGTTTATGTCATGTTAGATATAACTAACGTTTGAACCATCCTGTTGTGGCCATCTATATGGTGCCAGTTGCTTGACAGAAGACACTACACAAAGTTTAATATCTTGTCTATCCAGTTATTGTCATGTTAGGTAAATCTAACGTTTCAACCATCCTGCCGTGGTCGTCGTCAAGGGGCAAGCTACTTGACAGAACTCACTACACAACGTTTAATATTTGGGCTATCCAGTTTTTGTCATGTTTTATAAAACTAACGTCTGGAGCATCATGTTGCGGTCATCTTAAATTAGCAAACAGCCCGAGAGAACTTACTACACAACGTATAATATCTTGGCTACCCAGATTTTGTCATATTGGAAAAAACTACAGCTTAGACCATCATGTTGCAGCCATTTTAAGGGGCAAGCTGCCCGGCAGGACTCACAACACAACGTATAATATCTTGGCTACCCAGATATTGTCATATTGGAAAAAAACTAAAGCATCGACCATCCTGTTGCGGCCATCTTAAAGGGGCAAGCTGTATGCCAGAACTCACTACACAAAGTTTAATATCTTGTCTATCCATTTTTGTCAAGTAAGATAAAACCAACGTTTCGACCATCCTGTCACGCTCGTCTTCACAGGCCAAGCTCACTGAACACTACTCATTTTCTTCTCTCTTTCCCTGTTTCTCTGTTTCTCTTCCCTCCTTCCATCCTTCCTTCCTTCCTTCCTTCCTTCCTTCCTTACCGCCTTCCTTACTTCCTTCCTGATGATGATGATGATAATAATAATCATAATAATAATAATAATAATAATAATAATAATAATAATAATAATAATAATAATAATAATAATAATAATAATAATAATAATAATAATAATAATAATAATAATAATAATAATAATAATAATAATAATAATAATAATAATAATAATAATAATAATAATAATAATAATAATAATAATAATAATAATAATAATAATAATAATAATAATAATAATAATAATAATAATAATAATAATAATAATAATAATAATGATAATAATAATGATAATAATAATGATAATAATAATAATAATAATGATAATAATAATAATAATAATAATAATAATAATAATAATAATAATAATAATGATAATAATGATAATAATAATGATAATAATGATAATAATAATGATAATAATGATAATAATAATGATAATAATAATGATAATAATAATGATAATAATGATGATAATAATGATAATAATAATGATGATAATAATGATAATAATAATGATAATAATAATCATAATAATAATAATAATAATAATAATAATAATAATAATAATAATAATAATAATAATAATAATAATAATAATAATAATAATAATAATAATAATAATAATAATAATAATAATAATAATAATAATAATAATAATAATAATAATAATAATAATAATAATAATAATAATAATAATAATAATAATCATAATAATCATAATAATAATAATAATAATAATAATAATAATAATAATAATAATAATAATAATAATAATAATAATAATAATAATAATAATAATAATAATAATAATAATAATAATAATAATAATAATAATAATAATAATAATAATAATAATAATAATAATAATAATAATAATAATAATAATAATAATAATAATAATAATAATAATAATAATAATAATAATAATAATAATAATAATAATAATAATAATAATAATAATAATAATAATAATAATAATAATAATAATAATAATAATAATAATAATAATAATAATAATAATAATAATAATAATAATAATAATAATAATAATAATAATAATAATAATAATAATAATAATAATAATAATAATAATAATAATAATAATAATAATAATAATAATAATAATAATAATAATAATAATAATAATAATAATAATAATAATAATAATAATAATAATAATAATAATAATAATAATAATAATAATAATAATAATAATAATAATAATAATAATAATGGTATGATGATGATGATGATGATGATGATGATGATGATGATGATGATGATGATGATGATGATGATGATGATGATGATGATGATGATGATGATGATGATGATGATGATGATGATAAAAGCTGATCAGAATGAGTTACATGCTGGCAGCTTCATCCCAAGTTTGCGAGTTCAGCACCGGTCTAGTTCGATGGTTTCTTGGTGAGGGTAAAAGTGAAATGCGTCATATCAGTATTACTGACATTTAAAGAACTCCTTCGTGAAACCTCCGACATGGCGATGACGCTAACGTGATTTTGTATATAAACTGTGATTATCAAACAAAATAATTATTTTATTTATTTCGTTGGTCGTTACGTCATTTGGTGTCAAGTCATTTGGTGATTTGGTGGTTATATTAATTGTAGTAGCATGTCCATACAATCTGTTCCTAAGAACTGTAATAAAGGAAACAATGTATTTATTTTCGGAACAAGACACAATTAATTTTAAATACCACGCAGGTAAATATTATAGTAATTATCGCTAATTTATGAAAGCTAGAAGTATATCGTTCCAGACATCCCAAAAGTGTGAATATTGGAAATGTATATAAAAACAAGAAAGTAATATTAAAATAGTTGAGGAATGTATGTGCGACAGACGAAGAGAGAGAAAATGACGTCACAAGAAAGGAATCGATAAATACCTAAGTTGAGACTGGAGAGTTGTAAAAAGCCACCTACATTTCACGTGGAAAAAGTTGTTTTTATATTCCTTTAAGGCTTAAATAACTATGCGCTGAACTCGCTGGTTAGGGATAAGGAAACTGAACCGTCCTGGCTCCACTAACAGATGCAAACCCACCTCCCTCCCGTAGGTCAGTCTTCCAGGCATCGGAATACATTTTCTCGCGTCCCTAAAATATATCAATAATGATCGTTGTGCCAACATTCTCCTTAATAAACCTAACGCTAATTGCAGTGTAGTTTAAGGCATAGTTGTTTGCAATTTTGCAGGTTTCCATACGAATATCTGTTCCACTAAATGTATACAAAATAATTACGTAAGCATCAAAACTGAATAATTAAAATTAGCGCAGTTTTCAAAACATTGTAACAAAAAACCCAGAAAGAAAACCTGGAACACGTAAGTTGCAATATCGCCTGTTTTTATTGATATCACAATTCAGCTTTATCTCCTATTTTAGTTTCCTAGGAATGTCTAAAATGTAAACAACTAGACTGTAGAATTACAAGTAATGAGCTGCTATCGAGCTAACTATTATGTACATTATACTTGCTTTGTGCAATTTATGTACATTTGTTTCCTGTTCTTTCTCTGGCGCCATCTTAGATTCATATTTAGACAGTTGAAGATCTGCAGCAAATTTCGCAGAACTTGCGTTCGGCAATGTATCACAATAAACCTAATAACGCTGTCTAAAATTACAAAATGGTCCGATAATAATACATACCCTGGACGTTTACTCGTGTCAAATTAAGATCCCGTACTCATACTACGCAAGTCACGAATTCTATGTTCAAATTCTGCACTTCATAAATTCTAAAAGGATGCATATGGAAGAAGGAGGTTACTTACTCACATTTGTATATAATATACAACAAGAATAGCAACAATATTAATCACCAAAAGGTTGTTGGAGCAAATCTCTTTCGTGGGTTAAGTTTCAAATTTTGGTTAAACATTTAGTCCCTTTATCTTTCTTATAACAACATGGAAGTGTGTAATAACTTTCATCTTACATTTGGAGGAGGTGGAAAAATAAGCCTTTGTGGAAGAGTGGATTGAGAAGGTAGTGTGACTGAAATATATTAACGTTTTGTCATAAATATACGTTAGTAATAAAACGATTTTGCTGTTATTGTAAATTGCACCCCAGGGAAGACCACCAATGGAGCAACGCGTGTAATCGTATTATTTAGATATAAACTATATTTCCATGGCATCGAACCGAGGTGTAGATGTACCATACAGTGAGATAAAGTCTATAAAATTAATAATTGTTTATGGGAAAGGAAGCCTTGTAAAGTGAATTTATATGTGGAGCTATCGGTGTCCCTTGGTATGATTTCATTGTTACTATTTTTTTAACGCTGTTATTATTGTTATCATATTTTGAGTATATAATATCTAACAATTATCTCTAGTATTTTGAATGTGCTGCTGAATTTAGTTGGGCAGCTTATGGCATGCTGGTATGTTGACATGGTTAAGACCAAGTGGTCCGTGGTTCATATCCAGGCTATGAATCCGGTTCTATTTTTCCATGGATACTGTCACAGTGTAGTTAATGACTTTATACCTTCCGCTTACATAAATTTTGCTTAAATGTTACTTAATATTGTGTCCTGAAGCTGTAGTGTATACTGAGGTAATAACTAACAAACCACTTATTTTTTATGACAAAGAGAGGTTACCAAAAGGTATTTACTGCTTTCTCTTCTTCTACCACATGGGTTTAATGTTATTAGAACCTACTTCATACATGTAGTGTATACTGCTGTAATATTTACACTTGCAGGTGAAATAATCTGTATGATGCCATCCCTGATGATCAGATTGTTTTTCTATCAACTTCATTGTCTATCTTAGAAATGTATAAGCAACGTTCTGGTGACTCTCATTCATCTACACGTGAATGATGTGCGGCTTTCACTAAACTACGTTGGCATGGATTAAACCTCTCTCCCTAATGGTAGCGGTGGTGTGTACTTTAAATTCAAGAGGACCCTAGTTCGAATACGGGTAAGGTTCCGCTACCTGGATAAGGTATTTTTCGGCGGTGTCTCTTATCATGAAAGATTAGTGTTAGGTAGCTATAATCCCAATGGACCCTGGACACATTTGGGCATCATTTCGCCCATTTCATGTCAAGACTGACTGACATACTTACTATTCATATTAGAGAATTTTAAGTTACAAAACTGTACCAGGCATTTGAGAATACAAATCAGTGCTAATGAATACTGCGGAAACTGATAATGTACAAGAAGTAAGTTTACATAGACAACCTATGACACAATCGTTTAGGCTTTCACTGGAAATATGCCGCGTTCTAAGCCCGAAAGCCTATGAATCTACCTGGGTTTCTTTAATATCATATTTCTCACTTTTTAAATAAATGCTACATAGATGCCATTGTTTTTCACAAAACATAAAAAATTACAATAGAATAATACAAGCTAAAGGTCTGCCATCTAAACGGAAGAGTGGAAGTCGCCAAACTAGACGTACATAATGCCATCTGCTGGGCACATGTAGAAGCACAGTGCCATTCCATTTTAGGTTCTAATTAATGGACGCCTCTGTTTTTGACGGACGTACGTTCACAAAGTTAGGCGAATGTAAATAGTTTTTTGTAACAAATATATACAAGAACTCCTTTTACTGCGGTTATCACCTTTAAATTCATCATAAAGTCAACAAATTGAAATTCTTTTAATGATCCCTTAATGCCTACTGAACTTCCTTATT